>JAJGOT010000373.1:570000-675000 GCA_022457155.1 Cladopsammia gracilis
CATAAAAAAATAAAATCCTGCAAGCTAACTGGATATATTTATTTATTTCAGTATTTTATTTATTTATTTTAAACTGGAACATATGAGAGTATGACATGCTCTCTGGTAGTAAAATTCATCAAAAAGCAACTTCAGGTTGAGTCAAATGCTCTCAAAAATTACATGCCTCAAAGGTCTATCTGGTACATGTACCAGTATCTTAATATAACCAAAACCTTGTTTATGTACATATTTGAAAACACTGTATACATCATGAAATATGTTACCTGCTCTACTACACGAAAGTATTTTTTTCAATACATTACAGATTGTCCAACCGTCCCGATTTCGTCGAGATTACCCCGATTTTGCTTGAAAATCCCGAATCCAGACCAATATGTGATCGGGATAGGAAAAATCCCGATTTTGACATCTGTTCTGTCATTTTCGTCAAATTTTCATAATACTTACTATACAAAAAGACCAAATTTTGTATACTTAACTCTGATATCCAGATAAACTAAAGAAACAGCAAGAAATATAAAATGAAATCGAGTACTTGTATGCGGAGCCACACAAAGAGACGCAAGGCGACGAGAAGCCACATCAATTTGCCAAACATTTTTGACAGAAATTGTTGTCTCAGAACACTAGAAATGGAGTTTCAGAGCATCTAGATTTCAAAATTTTCTGGTGGGGCATGCCCCCAGACCCCCCTAGCCGTCTCGCGCCTTCGGCGCTCGACCACTCCATCTCAATTCTTATTTCTCCCCATTTTTCATGCAAAGGTTCCACATTCTGACTTAAATCTACTCTCAAGCCAAAAATGGATTGGGCCGAGTAAAAAAACAAATTGAGTTTGAAGACATTTATAAAAAAGATCTGAGAAAAAAAACCTGCAGGCTTGCAACTCCCAAAAAAAAAAATCCTGCAGGAAACTCAGGCCGAAAAAAAAATTCATACACTGAAAAATTTTTGACTCCCCTCCCAGGATTTCTAATGGTCCACCCCTTACTTAACTTTACTCCTTCAACCCTCGCTTTCTTATTGACTAATGCATTTTAGCAAGTGTACATGTGTCAATAAACTCATAGTATTGTATAAATTTCTATACAAAACACTTAGACAACATTTAGATATGTAAAGAAATACGTGTGAGAAATATTATAGCAAATAATAGAGAACTGAAAAACTGTAAACAAAAATTAATCAAAAAAATTCAAGCGTAATTGATCTACAAAGGAACATATTAACATATTTTATTGAGATTACCTGCAATATATTTATTAAATATGGGATCGACTATTTACCGAGTTAAGAGTTGAGTTGAGTTTGAGTTGAGTTTGAGTTAAGTTTGAGTTAAGTTTGAGTTAGGTTTGAGTTAAGTTTGAGTTAAGTTTGAGTTACCGTTTTTACTTAAAACGTCGTTGATGGTAGAACAAGATCTTTTTTTTATATAAAGAAAACAGATAAAAGATAGTATGACGGACAATAAAACCGTCTTTTCGCATTTCAGGGATGATAAAGTGAAAATTTTACATTCTTCTAATGCACTGTATTGTCTCTATCCGACTTCCTACCGAATTTTTCGCGTAGCTTTTTAGTTGTGACAAGCTTTTTAGTTTTAGACATTATGTCGTTTTTCTTAGCAGCTTGTTGATATTTTTTCGAGCGCTTTCGCTTCTTCTTTCAGTTTAATATGTCGGGGACCGAAGAAGAAACACCGAAGAAAATGTATCGCCGCGCCGAAATGAACGTCACTCTGTGTGACTTATTTCCGCAAAGCTTTGCGAATATCGACAAACGAACTATTAAAGCGCTGGAACTTCGGATTGATAGGAGAAAATTATTAAGTTCTGATCAGAATACTGTATTTAATTTTTTCAATCAAGTGAAAGACGTTTTCATTCAGGAAAATGCAAACAAACATGCTATCCGTTCGAATTACATTTCGCACGCAATTTGCTTACATCTCGGGGTTGTGTTTTTGCAGCAAACTTTCGAAGAAATTGTCTGAACCTTTACTGGAAATTATTCACACTACGTAAAATGTACGGATTTTTCATAAAGGAACTCGCTCAGATCGGAAATGTTTTATTTTGAGGTGGTATTTCGGTTTTAGGGGTGGACCATTAGAAAAGTGATGGGGGGGGTGGGGCAAAAGCAAAATTTTCCCCAGTAAATTATTAAGAAAAAAAAAATATTCCCACGCATTATCGCAAAAAAAAAAATATGCCCAAGGACAATTAAAAAATAAACTACTAAAAAAAAAAATATTCCAGCCATCGAGTGAAAAAAAAAAAAGATTTCCACCTTAGGTGGACAAAAAAAAAATTTCTTGCCTCTCCCAAAGTTCCCACCCCCCCCCCCCCCCCCATCACTTTTCTAATGGTCCATCCCTTACCCGATCGAGTTCATCGTGTCACGCAATGTGATTTTGTTGAGACAAATAAACTTTGGTGAAGAAAAATAGCCGCAAATTGGCGATTGCTGGGTACATTTTAATCCCCAAGGTAAAACATATATTTGTATTTTTCATTTATGCAGAATTTCCTCCCTGTCATATTTTTCTGGCCTGGCTAGAACACTGGTGATTGAATATTTGGCCCGGGGGGGGAGGGGGGTGTACTCTGCAAATTTTTTGGGTGGGGGTGTGCCGCTGGGACTCTGCATTTTGAATCCCTATACTAGACTAAACACCGCAAAACCCTACCATATCCTAGACCTATTCCAGACTCTCTTTTTTACAGAAACTCGTTCACAAACAGTTATAGTTAATAGAAACGACAAACTGCAAGGCTGATCTGACTACGTAAAAAGGTAGATTTTGCGAGATACCAATGCGACAGAAACCGATAAAGCAGGGTAGCAACCGCAGACAGCTGTTTCGCCCTTGTATTGGGGCTCATTAGCGCGGTGTAGCTTGTAACAAACTAAGAACAACTACAGACTTAATCAGCGCGGTGTAGCTTGTAACAAACTAAGAACAACTACAAGAAAGCAGACTGCTTTCTTGTAGTTGTTCTTAGTTTGTTACAAGCTACACCGCGCTGATGAGGCCCAATACAAGGGCGAAACAGCTGTCCGCGGTTGCTACCCTGCTTTATCGGTTTCTGTCGCATTGGTGTCTCGCAAAATCTACCTTTTTACGTAGTCAGATCAGCCTTGCAGTTTGTCGTTTATGTTTGTTCATTTTTTGGCTGATAAGGTCTTTCGTAGATCCTACGTATCGTTTACAGCATTATCGTTTGCGGTCCTTTGCAGATTTTAGTTCTATTTTCATAGTTAATAGGCCCGTGGAGGTAACCCCTATAATGGACTATACGAGGATGCTCGCCCGAAAGGGGTACCTTTTTGAGGCTGGAGGCATATGAAAGGGTAGGGATTTTACCAGTTGAAGTATATGAAAGGGTAGGGATTTCACGAAGTACATGTATAGGAAACGGTAGGGAAAACACGAGTTGAAGTATAAAAAGTGTAGGGAAAACTGCCATTTTAAGTATTATAAAAAGGGCCTTTCAAAATATATCAAACAGATGCACGTAAAGTCCGTAAAGGCTATATGAAAGGGGTACCATTTTCAATGAAAGGTATATGAAAGGGGTACCATTTTCAATGAAAGGTATATGAAAGGGGTACCATTTTCAATGAAAGGTATATGAAAGGGGTACCATTTTCAATGAATGGTATATGAAAGGGGTACCATTAACAATGAAAGGTATATGAAAGGGGTACCATCTTCAATGAAAAGTATATGAAAGGAGTACCTTTTCTGTCAAAAACGGTATATGAAAGGGTAAGGGTTCGGACCTCGGGGCGGAGCTTCCCCGTACAAAACTTTGTTGAGTACCCCCCCCCCCCCCGGGTTAACAGCGGTCAGTAAAAATGCCGTACTGCCCGCCATACCGATTTTTAAATGCCATTTCCCAGTAAATCTTGTCTAGAGTGAATTCTTCACGCAAGTGATCAGTTTCGAGGAAAATGATACCCTATTCTAGACCAAAAATCCCTGATTAGCTCATTTATGGGAGTACCTCCCCCCCCCGGGCCTACGGCCAACTTCGCCGGATTTGCTATTCGTACGGGAGTCTAAAACTTTCGAAAATTTTCGATGTTATTCTTCACTTTTGCCAATCCATAATATTGTACATTTGTTTAGATTCACGAAGCGCTTCTTGTGGCGATGTTTGTTCAGCTACGTGTCACGAAATGAGTCACTCGCGTTGTATACAGACTCGGCAAATTAGTCGAAGCCAAATCAACATCGCTTACCAGAAGCGCTTCGTAAAACTAAACGAACATTTAAAAAAGGTGGACCAACAAAAGTGAAGAATAACATCGCAAGTTGTCGAAAGTTTTGGGCTCCCGTACGAATAGCAAATCCGGCGAAGTTGGATTCTTTGACGCAAAACGAAATGAGTCGCTCGCCTAGTATACGAGTCTGAGCCAAATCAACATCGCTTACCAGAAACGCTTCGTAAAACTAAACGAACATTTAATATTGTGGACCAACAAAAGCGAAGAATAACATCAAAAAATTGTCGAAAGTTTTGGACTCCCGTATGAATAGCAAATCGAAGTCCGCCTATGGGTGCCGTACGATAGCCCTGCGTAAATTTATCCCGTTCTAAACCAGTGATCAGGGTGTCCGAATGGTGTAGAGCGCAGAATGACAGCCGAAAGGCCCAAGGTTCAAAGCTCGCTCGTGCCGTCCATTTCTTTTTTTTTTTCCCCGTTTTTCTTCACACTGAACATTATGAAAGTGATCTGCTGTATTTTTCTTTTTCTCTTTTTGCGTTTGTCAAAAAACCTTAAATATTAAACCGTGTCATTGTGAAAACATAACATAAGCTTACCGCAATATTGCGTTACGCGTTAGCATTTCTTATTCACGGGTTGGCTCTTAGGAGCCTTTGACTACTTTTATTACAAAAAACAAATTATAAGTTAGCCAGCTGGGAACTTCAAATTGATCGTTACTCGCGCGTCCAACAAGAGCATGAGTGAAAAACCAGTTACGGGGAGTAAACAATTGTTGTGGCTGTGAAATGAGAACAATGCAACGCTTCACGCTTGGGAATGTAAAATTAACACTTTTTCACCCGTGAAAAGAGAAAAGACGGTCTATTTTCTGTAGAAAAGATCTGGATCCTCCATTAACCACTTTTAAGTTAAAAAAATGAAAGCAACGGTAACTCAAACTTAACTCAAACTTAACTCAAACTCAACTCAAACTCAACTCAAACTCAACTCAACTCGTAACTCGGTCATTAGTATCTCTCACATCAGACAGGGAAACTTTGATTGAAAACAATCAGGTAATCAAGTGACCAAACCTTTCTACCTGTAAACAATGGCTAGATTTAGGAAGCCCAGTCCAGCTTCTGAAGTTGACCAAAACTATATATTATTTTAACTTTAGAAGG
This sequence comes from Cladopsammia gracilis, assembly GCA_022457155.1. Taxonomy (NCBI): domain Eukaryota; kingdom Metazoa; phylum Cnidaria; class Anthozoa; order Scleractinia; family Dendrophylliidae; genus Cladopsammia; species Cladopsammia gracilis. The sequence goes on from JAJGOT010000373.1 coordinate 575,406, forward strand.
GTTTCCTCATCAATTCATCCTTAGGGTTACAATTTGCCAGAGGGGATTTTCTGTGCCAGTCACAGTTATTTGACATGAACCAATATGTATACTTCATGTGCAATATCCAGGTAGGGATTGACAGGGAAGTGTGTATAAAGTCGACAGATTTGGAATTTAAGATTTTGGCCGTTAAATGATAATTTTTAAATTGGAGGACGAGTAGCTTTGGCCCATGACTTGTTTATTTGCTGGTTTCAGAATACTGTCACATCTCCTGGTCACCATTTAGGGCGGATGTAGCTGCATTTGGAAATGGAGTAAATGTACTTTAATCTTCAATTTTACAGGTTTATTTGATTTATTTGGTAATAAAATACACTAATCACACTGCTGTCATTTCCAACATAAATTGTACATGTTTTCCTCAGAAACAATTGTGACAAACACCTCTAACAAATATGGGAAAAATACTTTGACTTGTCTTCACTTTTCTTTTCTTTTTTTTAGAAAATGTTAACTTGGTGGGAGATATTCCCGGAAATGAATAAATAAAAAGCACTTGATTTAACATATTTTGCTGTTGTCAGTGTTTTGACTGGATCAGCAAACCATCTCTGAGTAAAAGATCAAGTAAAAGTGTTTTATTGAGGGAAGAAGGTAAATTACTTTAATTACTTTACCAACAAAACGGTGATACCCGCGCAAGAGCAACGGCGAAAGCATCGACGGTTAAATCGAAAAAATATTACCACAAAAACTTCATGCTATTTGTTGCTTGCGGGCGTGATCGTGGGAAAAGAAGCCGAAAATACTATAATATAAGAAACCAAAAGTCCCTTTATAGCTGAGACGGTAAATTTACTCCTTTCCTTTGAAAAATCGTGCTTCCTTGAAAAAAAAAACATGTTTCGTAATCTGCGGCGTTTCGAATTTTTACCTTCATTGCCTGTGTATCATTTTTCTTGAAACAGCAAGGCAAAGAAAAACTTTACAGGTCGATAAATGGTTCCACAGAAATCCCTCCTTGGCCGCCATTTTGTTTGTTTTCCTCTTGGTTTGCAATCTCGTACCCAGATCTTTTTACTCTTTTCCTTGGCCGCCATTTTGAATACATCTTCATTCTCGTCCCCAGAGCCGCTTGGCCCTCTTAACCGCCGGAACCTATACAGCGGTTAAGAGGGCCAAGCGGCTCTGGGGACGAGAATGAATACATCTTCACAAATAGTGCAGATTTTGATCACGTGATCTGCTGTGTGCCAGGGTCTTCTCCCGAAGGAAATGTCTAGCTTCTATAGCTCAAAAGGAGGTTTTTGAGCCCGCGAGACTGAGCACCCCCACCCAACCTTGTTTTCACTAAAACCGCTGGGCACCGCGACCTTCTTTTGAGTTATGGAATCAAGACACTACCCTCCTGAAGCGCCGCCATATTGAAAACCGAGAAGACCCTGGGAACGAGGTTGAAAACGGTGAAAACCGCTTAAGTTCATACCACTGGCTCAATACTAAATGTTCAAAACTAAATTGCAGCGATACTGTAGAAAAGCCATAAAATATAAACATTAAGTTCCTAATACAATTTACTCGTTGTATATCAGCTCTGCAGTAGTCCTTGGACTTCTCGTTAGTATATTGATTCATTTTAGCTGATTAGGTCTCCTCCTGTGAGATCCAACGAAACACAGCAGGATCTTCGTCCACGGTTTCTGCAGTTCAACAAGTTTTTACTGACACCCGTTTTAGAATATTTTTACAAATGTTTATACCTTTACTAATTATCTCTTATTATATTAACTTTATTATTATTATTATTATACCTTATATCCCTACAGATATATTGGCAAAAAAATACTAGATAATATGAGTAAAGTACAAAATATAATGTCATTGCAAAAACAATTACACATCTATTAATTCTTTTGCTAATTCCAAAACATCATGAAAATATTTTGAAGATATATTAATAACGGAAACATCCTTCATTGAGAACAAATACAGGAATAAAGACCCCTTATCAAATACACGAAAAACATCATTGACGCAATATAACTTTTGAAGAAAGTCCTTTCTCAAGTTGACAAATTCATGGTTATTGCATTCAGTTATGTAATGTAGCTCATCGCCAATCCTGTTATCATTGCAAATAGTACAGATTCTAGAATCATAAGGTATCTTTTTGTACCGCCCAGTTTCAACTGGCAACCTATGTGCCGAGATTCGCAATCGGGTAACAGCTTGTCGATGTTTTACAGTAGAGATTCTACTTAAATACTTCTCAAAGCACACATTAGATTTCACAAGTCCGAATGTCCGTAATTTACCCCGCTGTACTTCACGAGAGTCAGAATGCCCTCCAAAGACCTCATTTTCCCAAAAACTAGAGTACAGATCATATAACTTTGTTTTAATTACTTTTATAAACTGTCCTAATTGTTTTGAAGGGACACGGAGATTTGAAACATCGTCAAGACCACACAACTTTAAGATATAATTCGCAAATGTAACACTTTGATTATTTGAATTAATACATATGCGTGAAGCCTTGCCAACAATAGTTTCACTAAGAAAGGGGTCATTCAAACGTACCCAATATTTCACAATAAGAGTAGATACCTGTAAAATTAGAGGCACCCTACCTAACTCGGCATAAACAGCTAGATTTGATGCTTTAGAATGAACACCTAAAATACGTTTGCAAAATTTCAAATGGAGCTTTTCGGCAAGGATTATTGTTGAAAAAAGTTTCTTCTTAAAGATATCAAAACCAGAAATCTTACCAAGAGCATATACTCCCCAAATTTCACACCCATATAACAAAATCGGAATTACCATTGAGGAAAACAGTTTCAAAAGGACTTATGTCAATTATTATTATTGTTATTATGTCAATTATGTAATCTAGTCAGCGCTTTAGAATATTTTAATAGTTTTTAGCGCTATATAAATGTATTTATTATTATTATTATTATTATTATTATTATTATTATTATTATTATTATTATATAGTGTACATTTATGATCAAAGTATACCGACAATGCGTGCCTGCACGTAACGATATTTTTCTCCGATTTTGGCGTGCTCGTTCTTTCTGTCGACCCATGGCGTTTAACACCCTACAATGTACTTGTCTGGTTATGTAACGGTCTTTAAAATGGCTTAAAACAGTCGAATTTACCCTGAAATTATCAAAACGTAGATTCTCCTCACGTACACCTGTCACCACAAGATGTCAAGGGTGCATTGTCTCGAATCGGCGGCGGATTGACTCGCCTTGGAAATTTTTTTAATTAAAAGAAACCCTCCACCAAACCCTCTTTGTTGTCACCAAAGGAAATGTGCTTATGAAGCGTCTTTGATATGTTATTTATTGTCACGTCTATGGAAAAATATGTGCTATTTAAAGCTAGTAGTTTCGAATCTAACAAAGAAAATGCCGTGATAGCACAAGAATCGAAAGTGCTAACATAGCTACATTTTTTCAGCGGAATGGCTTTGCAAAGCGTAGGTACTAAAACGCGGAACTACCCAGAACGACCCACAACCACCGGGAAATGACCCAAAACGACCCAAAACGATCCACATTCCACAAACCACTCAGAAAATGACCCAAAACGATCCACAACCATCTTGAAAATGACCCAAACGAATGATTTCCGATATCGATTTTAATATATCGATTGGCTACCCCTGGTTAAACAGTCTGCAACACAGACATGCTATGCGGTTATTTCGACAAACACTGTATCAACCTCCCGAAAGAGAAGTTCCGAATTCTGAGGGCCGATAATATTCTATGTAACGCTACAGTAAGGCAAGAGTAACGTAATATTTTGGGGTGATGGTAAGCTATTTTAAGGGTATGGTCTCGGGTACCCGAGACAACCCTCCCCCCGAGTTACCCTGGGCGAGCTAACTTTTCACTTATTTCTTTGAAAAATTCAACCAACCGTTTACATGAGAATCGTAACTGGTCTCGGGGGGCGAGACAACTCGGTTGGGCGAGTTGTCCCGCCTCGGCAGGTAGGGTAACCCTGGCAGGCGGGACAACTTTTTCTCATATAAACACTTTGTCTCGCCTACCCGGGGCAACTCACGATGTCCTGCGTGTCACGAAAAGCCAAGATTTTAGGTTTAAGAACACAAATTCGCGTTTTTAAAGAAGTAAAATGTAAATCAGCAAAGCCCACAGTGATCGAACGAATGAAAGAAAATCAAACGAACAGGTATACGATAGCTGTATTAGCTTGTATTTAGATTTGAATATTTACGCAGCGTTGTGAATATTTAAGTAGGGTCAACTTTTAACTCGGTCAGCAGGGACAACATTTCTCATATAAACGCTCGACAAAGTTGTCTCGGGGGGGAGGGTTGTCTCGGGTACCCGAGACCATATAAACAAGCCCTTAGTCACGTCATTCACTCACTTCACTCTTCATTCATTCACGCTTCGCTCAAAGCGCGTTGCGTTATAAACCGGCAATATTCTGACAAGTCAACAGATCAGGTCGATCAGGGTTGCCAAGGTCAGGGAAAAGTCAGGGAAATTTGCAAAACGTCAGGGAAAATTAGTTCTTGTCAAAGTCAGTGAAAAGTCAGGGAATTTTGTTTGAATTTTGGTGAAGTCAAATGCCATGCGTTCAAAATCCCGTGAAAAACGTAAAGAGATCGAAAATGAAGAGAAGAATATTGATGGTCTGCAAAAGAAGCTGAAGCAAATGTAAAAGTGGATGTGGCGTATTTGATAATTTGCCTAATGCAAAGTCAGTGAAAATTGTTTTGAGGTCAGTGAAAAGTCAGGGAAAAGTCAGGGAATTTTTTATGTTCTAATGAGTGGCAACCCTGCAGATGCATTTAACGGTAAAACAAAATAAGTTTTATAATCTTTCTAAAATCATGCAACTACACACGAAGGTAGAGGAGGTGGATGTGGATCGTTTTGGGTCGTTTTGGGTCTTGGGTCGTTGTGGGTCGTTTTGGGTCATTTTCTAGGTGGTTGTGGGTCGTTGTGGGTGCACATGACAGCGTATCAACCAATCAGCTTCCAACAAACAGACTAGAGGTTCAGGCATTTGCACTTGTCATTACAAAGTTCAAGGGTGCATCCCTTCAGGCTGTTTGTAGCATTAATATTCTGATTTCCCGCTCTCCACGTCGAGCTTAGAATTTAATGTCAACGCTACAGTGCACTTCTGTTCTCTCCTGAACAACATGGATAAAGGCAGTGACGGCGAGAGTGAAGAAACTCGACTCAAAAAGGCTGCTTTAGCGTGTGCTCACACTTGCACTGAAGCAACCGGCTTTCAACCTCCAGATCCACCGTCGAAAGATGGTTCGTTTCTCTAATCTTAGCTGTTTAAGTGGTGCTGCTTTTCAACCCGTAACGTAGCATTAACACTGTTTCTATGTTTCACAGCCGAGAGTTTAGAAGACAAAGTAAGGAGACGCAGAAAAGAGGGAAGCGACTACAAATGGGATGAAAGCGAAGCTCAACAAGGTAAACAACGATCCAACGATTGTTTCTAGTTCAGGTCTTTCATTCTCGATAGTGCTCCGTCAATTAATGTCAGAGCACAGCTTATTCAGTTTCGGCTCCGTTGATGAGCAAACATTCGTTAGATGCACTGTTTTAAATTTCAATTCGCGTGTTAAACTCGTAGCCACTAAAACGCTGAACCACCCTTGACTCCTCCACGTTCGTGCATGATTTTAGAAAGATTATAAAACTCAAGCGGGTTTGTTTTTCGTCGAATTTTGAGTATTATTTATTAGGCGATATCACGCAAGCTTGAGCGCAAGAATAGTTTTATAATTCAACACGATGATAACAAAGCACAGTTTGAAGAAAAAATATCGAGGCCGGTCCGTCATTTTTGCATTCTCTTGTCATGCGAAATTTACCTTCATCGTTGGATATACGTCATGTAGACATGGCGTATATCGATAACTTTTTTACCATATTTGGGCAGTGTATCAATGTGTTGAATTATAAAAATGAATGTTACCATATTTCCAGAATCTTTTGTTTTACCGTTACAGTCAAAATACTAAGCGCGTTCCGCTTATTATTTGGGAATGACTTGCATTTAATTGGGAACGGATTATATTTCATTATTGAAATCAAAATTCAGGTTTAAAATTGATTATTGGAATCTTCCAACGGTAGCCGCATTCGAAATAACGAATGTTGATTGGTTTATTTACTGACATCAGTCTAAAGTTCACCAAGGCAAAATACGCAACCGTTGGTCGCTGTTGGTTTCAGAGAATTCAGTCACTTTGACTTCAAAGGAAATTTTCTTCACTTTCAGTACCAGCACACTAGCATTTTAAGAATTCTTCGAAGTTTTGTAATGCAGAGCTTCTTTACGCCAAAAAAATACTCAGTGATGAATTTTTGTTGAGCGAACAGAAATAGGTCAGATGTGTCAAGCCGCCAACTGTTGCCTGCTTTGCACATGAACATTCGTCAAGTTCAAGTTCATTTTATTCACACTTATTCAATTACAATATACCAACATTAAGGAAATAAAAAAAAAAGTTAAAACAGAGCTAACTATACATTGAATTAAACATAACAAAAGAAGAGTGTGTAGCAGCCAAAGGAGCCAATAACAAACCAATCAGCATTCGTTATTTCGAATGAGGCTACGGTTGGAAGATTCCAATAATCAATTTAAAAGCTGAATTTTGATTTCAATAATGCAATCCGTTCCCAATAAATGAAAGCCATTCCCAAATAGTAAGAGGAACACGCTGAGTACCATCTGTTGACTTGTCAGAATATTGTTGTTTATAATGCAACGCGCTTTGAGCAAAGCGCGAATGAAGTGAACTGAGTGAATGACGTGACTAAAAATAGCTTACTATCACCGCAAAATATTACGTTACTGTTGCGTTACATAGAATATTATAAATATTCAACACATTGATACACTGCCCAAAAATGGTAAAAAAGTTATCGATATACGCCATGTCTACATGACATATATTCAACGATGAAGGTAAATTTCGCATTTTGACAAGAGAATGCAAAAACGACGGACCGGCCTCAATATTTTTCCTTCAAACTGTGCTTTGTTATCAATGTGTTAAATTATAAAACTATTATTGCGCTCAAGCTTGCGTAATATCCCCTAATTTTAGCCGACTCGGCCATAGACTAAGACTTAGGCGATACAGTAATAGCCCACGTATAAGAACCTGAATTTTTCAATTTAGCCTAAATAGGTTCTTATATAAATGGTACTTAAAGCAAATTTAGGCTAACAAGGTTCTTAAAATAGGTTCTTATATTTTCATATGAATTTCATTTAAATATATTATAGTATATTATAAATATCATCTCGTAATACAATATAAATCATTTATTTGTACCATACAGCAATGCCTATAGGCAGTTCAGTGCAGGTACAGTATACAGTATGTCCTTAACAAAACATAACAAACAAACTCATGTTGATACTACCTATACACTTTTACAGCAACCCCACTGATAAGAACCTCACTTAAAATTTTAGCCTTAATAGGTTCTTATGTGGTGGGGGCTTAAAATGAAAATTTTAGCCTAACAGGTTCTTAAAACCCAGGTTCTTATACGTGGGCTAAAATTACTGTATCATGCGCACTTTTGCGCTATAATAGTTAATTATCAGCCCGCAGAATTCGGAACTTCTTTTTTAAGTCAGTGGTCGCTTTCGGGAGATGGATGCAGTGTTTGTTGAAATAACTGCATAGCATGCAGGGTTCTCACTAAGTTTTGAGTAGACAGTTGAGATATAATAGTAGCTGGCAGCTTGGCAATTACCGTAAACACCGGTGTATAAGCCGTACTTGTAGATAAGCCGCACCCCGAGTTTTGAAGCTCAAATTTTGGAAAAAAAAGTTTTTTAAAATAAAAACGTAACTCAGAGAATTGCATGGCTCCACAAAACATGAGCTGGACTTTTCTTCTATCCATCGAATCATCGTGTATTGAAAAAAAACACAGCTTCAGCAGTTTTCAGTGCAGCTGCGTTCGTTTGCCTGCCGTTTGTTCAGGCCAAAACAAACTTGTTAACCGTGCAAATTTCTTGAGCGCATGTTTTTATTTAGCCTGGTTGCTAAGGTTAAGCAAGGTGGCCGCTTGTTTACAGATTCTTTTCTTTGGCTTCTTTCCTTCGTCATCGGTGTTCCTTCATTGCTAAAAGCTTTGAAATGTCTGACAGAGATAGTGAGCACTGTTTTAACTCAGGTATTTTGACAATTTGAGGCTAAATTTTACAATTTATAAACACAACACGTTTGTGCATTACGTGTTCGACACGGATTGTTCTGATTTTTTGTCTTGGAGGCGCACTTGGCCGCACTGTTAGACAGACAAGACTCTTTTTTCTACATCATCTAATTCTAAAGTTAAAGAATTTTTGTTCCACGTTATGCACCTCTACTAAATAAAATCTTAATTTTGAGGCTCAAAAAGTCTGGTCAACTTAAATCACCGGAAAGTACAATAACCTTTTGCAGATGTTCCCGTAGATAAGCCACACCCTCGATTTTAAGCAAAAATTTTGGGCAAAAATGTGCGGCTTATACATCGGTGTTTACGGTAAGTGCCAAAGGCACAAATTTCTAGGGGGCTCTGGGGGCATTCTCCCCCATGAAAATTTGAAAATCTAGAGGCTGAGAATTGCCATTTCATGCACTTTTGGCAAGACATTTTTTATAAAAACCCTCAACTGAAACCTGTCTGTTCATTAGTTTTTTTGTGTAAGTAAACTTACATTTTTATTTATTTACATTGCTTTGCACAACTTTCACTGTTCATTCAGGTTTGTTTAACACATATTAAGCCTTTTCACTGAAAAGTAGGCAGTTTTTTAGCCAGTCGCCGGCACTTAATGAGAACCCTGAGCATGTCTGTGTTGCAGACTGTTTAACCAGGGTAGCCAATCGATATATTAAAATCGATATCGGAAATCAATCGTTTGGGTCATTTTCAAGGTGTTTGTGCATTGTTTTGGGTCATTTTCGGGGTGGTTTTGGCTCATTTTCTGGGTGGTTGTGGGTCGTTTTAGGTCATTTTGGGTCATTTTCTGGGTGGTTGTGGGTCATTTTGGGTCATATTCTAGGTGGTTGTGGGTCATTTTGGGTAATTTTCTAGGTGGTTGTGGGTCATTTTGGGTCATTTTCTGGGTGGTTGTGGGTCGTTTTGGGTTGTTGTGGGTAGTTCTGCATTTTAGTACCTATGGTTACTGATGAAAACAAACCCGACATTTCGGTATCTAATTTTCAGCAATAACTGATACACCTTATTTGCTTTCAGGGAAAACTTAGTCATCTGGACCTAAAGATATCTACTCCGATCAAAGGAGCGTCCCTGACCTGTTTTATGTAGTCATGAGTGAACTTATATTCAAATTAGTGAATGACTTGTTGCAGTGGCGATAGTTTGGACGTTTATTCTCAAGAGTAATTTAGACAGCTGGATCGTCTGATAGTTGAAAGTAATACTACTATTGTTTAAACCTTAAGGTGGTCTTCCACTCAAAAATACGATGTGCAGCTTGTCCATTGTCTAACTTTTATGATCATTTTTCTCAAAGAACAAAAATCCACGGATTGAGAAACTTGTAAGAAAGGTATCTCTCTTGCTTTTTAGCCAAATTTGCTGAAATTTTCGGGATCATGAAAGTACATAATTCTCTATGTCGTGAACCTAAAAAACCTCCGTTTTCTGGAACTATACTGTAGTAATTAAACCTTTGTTCTATTCTTATTTTGCACTTTTCACATTAAAGCCCTGATGGTAGAATTTTCCTGTAATTTTCTTCCGAGATTGTCAAGGTGTAGTTCTACAAAATGTGCTAAACGTCAACTTGCGAAAAATAGAAAAAACAAACAATTCCATAGGAAAGTAATGGCGACGAGCTATCATTTAAATGGTGACACTTTGAAGGTGGATTTCCACTGTCGCGTAATTTTCACGTGCGCAAATAAAAATAAGAGACGATGTATGAACAGCTCGCGTAAACTTTTACGCAAGCTGTTCATACATCGTCTCTTATTTTTATTTACGCACGTAAAAATTACGCGAGAGTGGAAATCCACCTTAAGATTTCATCCACAGACTCAAAAGTTAGAACCACCTTGCACAGCATAATAAACAGGAAAGTACTGCTCAGTAGCTTTCATTTAAATGGTCACACTTCAGGATTTCATCCACAGACTCAAAAGTTAGAACCACCTTGCACAGCATAATAAACCTCGCCACAGGAAAATACTGCTCAGTAGCTTTCATTTGAATGGTCACATTAATAAGTGAAACATAAGGTACAAATTTGAGTTAAAATTCCTTCAGATAGAATGACACATATTGACGGCATAGCTAGAGATAATTATAATAGTCTTAGACAACGTGTTTGGGAAAAACCCTTTGAAAAACAAAAAACATTTTTGTATTAACGAAAGTGAAACAGTGTAGGTCATCTATGACCAACCAATATTGTAATAGCTTTGAATACAGGAATTATCATTGTGGTCTTCAATCACTGCACTGCAAATATGGTTTTTATTTTGATGGACAGAATTGTAGTGTGTGACCATTCAAGTGAAAGGTATCACCCATGCAAAAAAAGCGCGGAATTACTTTCCTGGCTTTTTTGTACATAGGAATTTTCCAGGAAAGCGCGGGCCATCCTGGCTTTCCGCGCTTTCCAGGATTCCTTGGTTTCCTGTAAAGCGCTGAAAGCCAGGATGGTCCGCGCTTTCCTGGAAAATCCCTATGTGCAAAAAAGCCAGGAAAGCGTGGATCCGTGCTTTCCAGGAAACCAAGGAATCCTGGAATAGGGCACATAGGGAAAAGTGCAAATAGGGAAAAGCCAGTAAAGTGTGGACCATCCTGGCTTTCTGCACTTTCTAGGAAACCAAGGAATCCTTGAAAGCGTGGAAAGTCTGGACGGTCCAGTGCTTTCAATAAGACCCGGCTCCCGCCAGAGCTCCAGCGGGTGCTCTCTTGCAAATCGCCGGCTATTTCTTGCTTTAATGTGCTTAATTGAACAAATAAAAAGGAACTACAAATTCACCTCAATTAAATGGTTAGTTGCCAGTTGAAAACTAATGAAAACGTTTAAAAACACTTTATCTGTTTGATTTATACACTCCCCTGCGATTTTATCGCTGTACATGCTACAAGTAGTTGTATACCATTTGCGTATTTAACATCACGTTGCCGTAAACATCATCGTCACTAAAGGTCACACTCCAGTGCACATTACAGGATGTACCTTGGATTAGATTGGAGACGTATCAAAAGAAGGAATATTAATTGAGGAATCGTCAAGAAATCGTGCGAGAAGTTATTATAGTCATTGAATCAGTCTAGCATCTTTAGTTCCACCGTGAAGAGGCAGCAGTCCATGCTGTCATTTGCTGTCAGAGAGTAGTGGAGATATGATTAGATGGAACTCAAGGAGTACGAGTATTTGCTCAGCATACTCCTTTTCTCAACTCTGAGTATCAAAACATTTAGTTTACATCCTTATTACTGACAGTAATTTTGTTAAGAACCTATCAATGGAAACTACAGAAAAGGAGACCACAGAGTCAGTTATGCAAACTGTTCACTTCATTAGTATTATTTTACAAAGGCAAACTTCAATACGGTATATTGAAAAAGTTGAAGACGTTTAGTTCTTTTGCATGTGCATGTTGTACAAGAGGCAACCACATAGAGGTTTTGACATAGTATTGATTTGTTAATATTCTAGCAAGTTTCACTAAGGCATGGCATGCCAAGTATGTACCTTTATCTGTAGTATATACACAAGTGATAATGTGTATGATATACATGAGACTTTATCACACTGACTCATTAACTGTGCCTTGCACCATGCAATAAAATACTTTTTCCTAACAAAAATATTGAATGCTTGGATGTTAATATTTTGCCTCAAATTGCTTGAATTAGCATTTCTGACCTAACTGATTTCAAAAATTTGCTGGGGGGGGGGGGGGGGGCATGCCCCTAGAGGGAAAGGGGCCTGCCCCTTTCATCAACACCGCCGAGTACTAACATCAGGCAGCCACCTGCTTAAAATCTTATTGAAAGCACTGATGGTCCGTGCTTTCCTGGCTTTTCCGTGTGTGCAAAAAAGCCAGGAAAGGGCGGACTGTCCTGGCTCTTTTGCATATGCGAAAAAGCCAGGAAAGTGTGGATTGTCCTGACTTTCCGCACTTACCAAGATTCTTTGGATATTTCCTGGAAAGCCAGAACGGCCACGCTTTCCTGGCTTTTCCCTGTACACAAAAAAGCTAGGAAAGTGCAGAATGACACCCAGCTTTCCAGCAAGGCACCAATTAAAGCCTGAAAAGCCAGGAATAAATATTCTGCTCTTTCCTGGCTTTTCCTAATTTGCAAAAAAGCCAGGAAAGCACAGAATGATTTCCACCTTTCCAGGCTTTCCTACACGCCAAAAGCCCTGTAAAGCGTGGAACAAATACACATATACAGTACACATACACCCTGAAATCCTTGAAAGTGCAAAAAGCTCAGAATTACCGTAAACTATTATAGGCTTTCAAGGATTTTCAAGAAAAGATTAATTGGAATAAATTATTTTGGATTTTGCCTGCAATTGCACCTAAAAATGATATAATTAGTAAGTGATCAATAATATTAAAAGATTCTGATTTTTAGGGTTTTACAGAAATCCCAAATTTCTGGCCTGCAACAGGATTATATCCTACTGCTACATGGTTGCAATGCAGAACGAAAGCCAACAAATAACACATTCCTGAGTGTCAATTAACTGAAATACATGTATATCAATACATATATCAAGTTATGAGCTACAGTTTAAATACTAGGAAAGTTTATGGTAAAATTCAACAACAACAACTTTATTTCAGTATTCCCATTTCTATACATTGTATTACCGAACCAATTACAATAAAGAAATTAAAATAAGTTAAATTACAATAAAGAAATCTACAATAAAATGTATATTCATGTACTAATTTGTAAAACAACGACGAGTATTACTGACTATGTTTTGCTCTTGTTTTCATTGCTCGAGTGATAAAAGCAGCAGTCAACCTGCTAATATGTGGGTCAGTATTGTTGAAAAAGAAATAAAACCTCATGATAATCCAATTTTTAAAATAATCTATTTTGTTTAATAATTTTGTCAAAAAGGGTATTTTGTGATTCATCATATAACATACAGTGAAATAAAAAGTGCATTCCATCTTCAACTGAATTAAGTGTACAGTGGGTGCAAATTCTAAGGTGTTCAGGAGTTTTAGGGATTGTATTAATCGTCCATTTTCAATTCTTAAGGTGTGATTCCCTATCCTAAATTTAGAAGTAATTTGTCTATGTTCAGGATTTTTGAAATGGTTAATAAAATTCAAGTACTTTTTTTTATTGATTTTCAGTGTCAAATTTATTTCACAAATAAATTTATGAAGATCATGTTAATCATTTTTCATTAATTTTGATTTTTTAAGTAATAATTAACTGATTTTTTCATAATGATATTCGTTACCTGCTGCTTCAAAAATAATCAAGCATTCTTGGCACTGAAAGGGTCACTAATATGTTTACTCATTCTAATGGAACCTGAAATAAAGTGCTTGAGTTGATGCATGATCTGTTCAGTGGCTCTCTGAAGAACCAGAATATGTGTAGCTGCCAACAGCAAGCTGACTTGGCAACAGCCCCAGCAAGACATCTTTGCTCTTCAAATTTTCATGCCTGTTTACACATAAAATTAATGTGCCAGGCAAATAGAGTCCTAAAGCGGTGATGTCACGTTGCCATGATGCTAAAATGCTCAGTTCTGAACAAACCCGCATTTCATTTATTAAAGAGAGTGCATGTCCACCATCGGACCAGGCAGGAGGTGATAATACTCAAATCACCCATTAATTCACTCAAACATGGCACAAAGGTTGAGGGTCATGAGTAGATGCATGTACCAAAATATAAGGTCAAAATGTTTTATTCTCTCTGAGTTATAGGGTACCTCCCCCCTCCCTCCCCTACCCCCCCCGAAAAATGTCCATTTGGCACAAATTTATGCATATTAATTAGCTAAATTTAGTCGAGTGGTAAGACAACAAAAATAGCAGCCTGGGAATAAAAACTACTAAATCGTATTCTATATTCTTCAGTCTTGTAGTAAAATGTGTGGAAAGATTTCCGTGTAACCCCATATATTAGTTATGCATACTTTTCTCAAAACTGAAACAAAAGCGAAAACAATAAAACGCGTGAAGATAAACAATAGCGCATACATGTATTATTAATGAATTAAGCTTAATGTATGGGGTTATACGGAAATCTTACCAAATGTGTTATTGGAATCGGCTGCTTTGATTTGCTGCTTTCCCAATACCGTAAGTGAAGGGCATGTTTGGTCATACTAAATAGCTTTTTAGTATGAAGGAATTTTTGCACCTCACTCAACTATTTCTGGCGATTTCATCAAAATTCGGTAAGCTTAATTAAAAAAAGTGGTTTAATTTGAATGAAATTACAAGAAAAAGACAGCAAATGTTCAGCTAAGCATCATTCTGCTTAAAACAATGCTAGAATTAGCAAGAAAAGCTTTTTGAAGCACATTTCATGAAGCTTACTTCAATTAATATGCAAAAAAAACAATGGGACATTTCTCTCTACAACAACTCTGAATTTTACTTTCAGGCACAGTGAGGGACACAAAAAAAGCAAAGGCTGATACATACATGCCATTTAAGTGCTTCAGACTCATTGTTAGGGTCCATTACGATCCGGCCAAATCCAGTATATTTTTTGAAAGTTCGATCTCTCTTTATATAAGCTTAAATTCAGCTCTTCGTCGATATTATCGTGCAGTTCATCGCTGTTGACTTTGCTATGAGAATATTCATTGCTACCTTGTTGTAACAGCTCCAGTTTATGCCAGTAAGAGTGAGACAAATAAGTTATAAAACCATGGGAGAACCATAAACGCCATCGAAAACTGTCAACATAATTTTTGCAAACATTCTTCGCCATTTTGGAAGTTAAATTTTTGAGCCTGCGTTGTGGTCAGTATGGACAAGGGACTACCGAATTACCGGATCGACGAACTACGGACTACGCATAATGTAAGGGATAATTTGATGTAAAACGCATACAGAATGTAAAATTTGGACTGGTTAATTTTTAAAATTCTCTGTTTATAGTCAAAACTGAAAGGCAGAAAACTTTGAAAAATTTCCAATTGTTGAGTTATTTAACTGGATTCAAAATTGACGTTAATCCTGGGTTCGCTTAAGACGAACATTTTCAAATAAATCCTTAATGTAATCGACATTAAGCTAAAAGATGTCAAGAAATCGACGAGTTCAAGACGTCTGCCAGGTATCCGTCTATTAATTGTTAACTACAAATTCTAATTTTAAAACTTCACTAAATCTTCAATATTTCTTATTTCTTTAAATTTTACCAATCCTTTGAGAAAAACTATTTCCTCCCAAACATACCCAAAAATCACCCAAAAATTTACTAAACACCCCATAACATAGATTTATGTTTTAAGAATAGGGTTTTTGGATTGCTTGAAACGCGAACGAGATATTTCCTAAAGCCATGTCAAGTGGAGGAAAAATGGCGTTTAGGTTAACTCCCGCCTTAATCTTGCTTTAATGGACTGGCTAATTTTTACAGTCGATTTTCAAACATTGATTTTTTCGAACTTTAGAAATAAAGATTTGTGACCGGTAAAATTCAATACCAAAGAGTCTGGGAAATCGGATGATTCCTTGATGACAGTTATCTTTTGTTTGTCTTTTGCTACCAAAAGAAGCAAAATGTTTAATGTTTCATATTTTACAACTCTAGCAAAAACCATTTGCAATTTCCGCAATTTCCCGATAAATTTGAATTTTTAGTAGAGCACATCACAGGCTATCTATTATAGATAAAATATTTCCGAAATATTGTAAAAGCGCAAAACCCAAGGGAGGAGTTGCAATCTGTAGTCCATAGTCCGTAATCCATAGCCCCCAGGGGATAGCCCCTAATGCGTGGTCCATAGTCCTGGGCTGTATTATATTATTTATATATCGCGGAGCTTAGCCTTCAAAATGGCAGAGAATGTTTACTTCTGTCTCCAACCTTATGAGCTAGTCTGGATCCACCAAGGGCTCATACTTTGCTTCACCCACAAACCAAAATGAAAACAAAAAAGCAACGAGAAACACAAGACAAATTTCGAACTATTTTAGAGCTGTCAAGGAATCATTCGATTTTCCAGTCGAATAATGTGTATCTCCATACCCTTTATTAACAACATCTTCTAGCATATGGTTGGTGGCCTCGATTTACGAGGTAATAAAATCATTTTACCTGGTGAAATTAACATGGATCAAAAATTAATCACAAATTTGGATACAGATACAAACCAAGATTTATCCGCTGTGAATATGATAACTTTAAAAAGCAACATTAAGACGAAAGTGGATAAAACTTATGTTGATAAAGAATTAGAAAAGAAAATGGGGAAAAATGTCAATGAATATTATGATGCTAACAATGCTATGATTGTTAATTTAGCTGATTTTAATGATGGTTTTAGTAATATGAATGATGTGATGAATACAGTCTTTTGATTAAACGTTGTCGTTGATCGCTCTCATCCCTACGCGACCAGACCGAAAGGGAGTATGGGTGAATTAAAATGCATGATTGATTATTCTCTATCGCGTTTACAATGGAGAACAAAACTCACGTTTGTCTTCGCGTGTTACGCAAAGACAACAAGAGTCGCTTCGATACATATTCCGTTAAGGACATTCCGTATTCTGATAATATGCAGCTATTGAATGTGAATTGATTTCTCCCCATAATCCTTTTCGGTCTGGTCGCGAAGGGATGAGACCGATCAATGACAACGTTTAATCAAAAGACTGTAAATGTTACACTGACACACAAAATGGAAAGAAAGCTTATAAAAGTTATGTTGATGGGCAATTATCTTCAAAGGCTGATAAAAATAATGTATTAACATCACCTATGAATACATATCTAGATACATACATACATACATACATACATACATACACACATACATACAGGCATACATACATACATACATACTTTGTTTAGTTTAGTAAAGCAGGTCGAGAAAAAGATAGGCAACTTTACAGCCGATGTGAACCTACTATGGCTAGCTAATATATAACAAATATTAATAAAGGAATTATGTACAATAAAACCTGATTAGGTATGTAAATAAAATTAATAATACCGAAAATCTGAATCCTTATTATAAGTAACAGAGCACCCTTTTTCAAAATTAATGTCCTTAATGACATTTTTCATTAATTTTAACTTCATTTTAAAAGTCTTAGGATTAGTATACTGTTTACTTTTATCGGTAATGAGTTCCATGCTATTGCAGCTCTATGTTACGGCCCAGCTCAGTTCTAGGTCTGGTTACATTAATGTTCAGAGATTTTCTGAGATTGTGACATGAAGGGTCCTTAACAACCAGTCTATTAATTTCCTTTAAATCTAAATTATAAAAAGCTTTATGAGCAATAATTAAAAGACGAAAACAATAAAAGTACTTCAAGGGCATCCATTTTACACTGGTAAGTATAGTTTCATCTTCCATGTCTCTTGGTAAGGTATGAGTTAATCTTGCAGCGTGGTTCCTGTTATGGCTATCAGACAGCAATCAGACGGCTCGAGTTCAAATCTCGCCGTGAACCTTTTTTTTTTTGCGTTCTTCAGAAGTCATTACGTTTAATTTTATAAAAATATCGAACCGTGTCAGCATAAAAGGACATTAAGCTTACCGCAATATCGCGTTACGCGTTACCATTTCTTATTCACGGGTTGGCTCATAGGAGCCTTTAACTTACGTTTCATTTTATCCCTCTAATAATAATAATAATAATAATAATAATAATAATAATAATAATAATAATAATAATAATAAAACTTTATTAACGTGTCAATAAAATATCTAGCAGAGGGGAAAACCCTCAATGGGAATGGAATGTTGCGTGACCTGAACAACTGTGAAATGGAGGTTTTGTTTCGGATATTGTATAAACATCTTTGTTATCGGGATTGTGATGTTTCTGGCTCAAAACTGTCTCGAATTGAAACTTAAAGTACCTTTGTCAAACACGAAATAATTATACAACTCCAAGACCGCAAGATATCAATAGGCCATTTGCACGATGACGTCATTTGACTACTACTACCAGAATCCTTCAGTTTTTTGTTTTATTGTGCAAATTAGGGCTATTGTTATTTAAACCGCACTGGGATTACAAAATTTAAATAAGAAAGGAAAAACGAAATGAATTCTGGTAGTTGTAGTCAAATGACGTCATCGTGCAAATGGCCTATTCAAGTGACTTTTCGAAGAGAAATTCAACCATTCCGTAATCAGTTTTTAGCGGCACAAGCGGAAAAAACTTCTATTTTTGACAAATGAACTGAACTATTAGATATTTAGATAGTAAAGATGAAAAGCCAGACCCTTATTAAAGCCCGGTTTCACTGCTCGTACAGTTCTTGTTCGAAAACTATGGGCTCTGTGGACGAGAATGCGCCCACTCAGGTTTTAATCAGCGGCTCTTCCCATAATATTATGCGCGTTTTTACTTCGGCAAAATCTGCAAAATCCAAGATGGCGGACAGCGACGATGAAGATACGCTTGCAAGTTTTGGAACACATTTTGAGCCCTTAGAAGAAAATGCTCCGCGTAAAAAGGCTGTTCCGATACATGAGCAAATTGTAACAGATGCTGAAGGAAGAAGACGATTTCATGGCGCGTTTACAGGCGGTTTTTCAGCGGGATATTTCAACTCGGTCGGAACGAAACAAGGATGGCAACCTTCCACGTTCGTCTCTTCGCGATCGAAAAAAATGGATCAAAGAGCACAAAGACCCGAGGATTTTATGGATGATGAAGACATGGGCGAGTTTGGAATCGCCCCAAAAAGAATCGCCACAAAAGAAGAGTTTTTGTCGCACGAGCGAGAGCTTCAGAATCGTAAACGGATCGTAGCTTCGGAGGATTCACATGGAATTATTCCTGGAGAGCCCGTGCTACAGGATCTTGTGCTGCCGGTGAAAATGTCTGTCGGTGTAACACTGTTGAAGAAAATGGGGTGGAAGGAAGGGCAAGGTGTTGGACCCCGTGAGAGAAGAACAAAGAAAAAGGTAACTGCAGTTAATTGAGGGCTTTCATAAATGATATGAATTGAATTGTAATACAGTATGAATTGTTCTACAAAGCAAGAGCGATTATAGAATGTAGGACCAGTTTGGTCCACCGCATTTTCCAGAAGGAGCAACAGGGACTACTGTAAGTGGTCTGGTATTATGCATCAGTCAATACCTTTAGTGCCCATACTTTACTTTAGTCATACCCCAGTCACTTCATAGTACATGAATATACCGTAAACCAGGTCACCCTGTGATGGACTAGCATCCCATCCAGGGGGGAGTTGTAATACTCCTAGTCACTTCATAGTATATAAACCAGGTCACCCTGTGATGGACTAACATCCCATCCAGGGGGGAGTAGTAATACTCCTAGTCACTTCATAGTATATAAACCAGGTCACCCTGTGATGGACTAGCATCCCATCCAGGGGAGAGTAGTAATACTTATAGTCACTTCATAGTATATAAACTAGGTCACCCTGTGATGGACTATCATCCCATCTGGGGGGAGTAGCAATACTCCTAGTCAATTCATAATATATAAACCAGGTCACCCTGTGATGGACTAGCATCCCATCCAGGGGGGAGTAATAATACTCCTAGTCACTTCATAGTATATAAACCAGGTTACCCTGTGATGGACTAGCATCCCATCCAGGGGGGAGTAATAATACTCCTAGTCACTTCATAGTATATAAATCAGGTCACCCTGTGATGGACTAGCATCCGATCCAGGGGGGAGTAGTAATACTCCTAGTCACTTCATACAGTACCGCTCAAAAGTAAGTTACCACCTCTCGTCTCGTTTCTCGCGAGACGAGATTCTCATCTCGCGATACGAGAATCTCGTCTTGCGATACGAGAATCGCGTCTCGAGAGAATCAGTGAAGCGGATATTTTGGAATACATTACGATCAATTATCTCGCGAGAAACGACTAATGTCTAGCAATGTGTTTGTCACAGCTTAAAAATCGAAAATCACAACGTTAGTGCAAGTACTTGCTTAAAATTACACACTTTATTCCCAGATTATTTTTAGTTCAAAGCGCATTGAATTTGCATGTTTTGTGTGTGTGAGCGAATTGAACTTGATAGGGTTTTGAATCCAAAAAGGAAGTTATGTTAAAAATCGGAAAACACGACGTTAGTGAAAGTGCTTGATTTCAATATATCACTGCACGGCTTTAGAAATATAGCAACAAACCCCCGCTGCGATTGATCGAACTTTGTAAATGTGCGTTGTTTACAAACACCGTCATGAATTAGTCACGGTTCTTTTTTGCTCCTTGGCCCATCTTCACTTTCATAACATTCGATTATCGATTATCAACACACGTTTTTATTCAAAACTACAGTTTTATTCAACAATTAAACTAAAAGTTAAACTAAACTAAGTTTTATTCAACAAGTTTCCCGAAAATTTTTCGACCTTTGACAGTATGCAAATATGAGTGCTTTTGGAAGTCCAAAGATGTCCCATGGGAATACACTGTCGGCTCATTCCAAATCTGAGATTATTCTCGCTTTTAAAAAGCGGGATAACTTTTCTCTTTCACCGCCCTCATCTTCATTCACCATGTTCCTTTTTTCCGGGAAAAAACGTTTGATAAGAAACACGTTATTCACGTGATGAATTTAGTCGGTGAAAGTGGAAACGCAAACAAACGAAATTTGATACTCGTGTCTTTGACAACGTGACACAACTTGTGATAATTTAAGCGTGTGGCAAAGAATTTGAAAGAAAGCAAGGTCTAGAATCATGCTGAAAAAACTCACAACTTCAAAGTCTACTGATATCATAATTAATGAAAACTGTCGAAGGCAGAGTATTTTACTGTTTCAATTGTAACTTTATAAGCGTTGTGGAATCCACGATATTCAATGCAAATCAATGCGGCTGCACCGACAAATTGGCGCCCGCTTCTACATGTATGTTTACTAAAATGAAAATTTGTTCGCACTAAGTAAACGAGAAATACTCGGCACATCATGGAAATTTTTATCACTAAAGATTGTGCCTTTTACTTCCAAAGATACATAATAGTGGGAAAAGCGTCACCTACTCCGAACGGCAGTTTTACAATCAATGACAAGCGCATAGTTCGGGAAGCGAACAAATCGGCCCGTACTAGCGACCCCGGGTAGCGATCGGCAAATTTTAATATAACTGGCACGTTTGGAGATGTTGAAAGCCATGAACGTTATGTTTTCCATTTAAAATATAAAACTTAACACCATTCGTATGAATACGATTTTTGAGGCCTCGTAGATTTGAAAATTTGAAGACTATAATCTTAATGCATGCACTATGCAACAGAGTTCGGCAAGTGAAGCATAGTCAAAGCGGAGTTTCGTCGCGTTCATGTTGCTACATTGTGTTTTACAATAGGCTGTTAAAATCTCGCGAGAAGTTAAGGCAGTGAAACTTGCAGCTTTTAAAGCTTCTCACGAGTGTCTCGTCTCTCGATACGAGAATCGCGTCTCGCGATACAAGAATCTTGTCTCGTGAGACGAGAATCGCGTCTCGCGAGACGGTGGTAACTTACTTTTGAGCGGTACTGTAGTATATAAATCAGGTCAACCTGTGATGGACTAGTATCCCATCCATGTACTGGATTCAGTTGTTATCAATGACAAACCATTTCAAATGTCATAATATTTAATATTTTGCACTTTTCTTTTTTTGTTAACTTAACAACCCTGAGAATGTAATGTAAACATTTATTTAAACATGATAAGTGGTTAAAGCTGTACAGCTTGTGGGGTCATGTGTAACTAAACTAATGAAAATATAACAAAAAGATAAATATGTAAATATGTGTTAAAATTGGCTCAGCATGGATTTGATTGCCCCCGCAGGGTTTTGGCCCAGACGGCCAAAACCCGAGGAGGCACATTAGGATCCCCCGCGTATAGGGTATAGAATTTCGGTGTGTCGAGAAAAAATCTCGATTTTTGAGAAAACGGTTCGCAAAGGATTGCCCAAAAAGTTCGCAAAGGATTGCCGAATCTTCGCTGGGGGTGAATGAGGATTTGAATAAACAAGCGAAGAATGCTGGAAACGGAGTCTTCGCCACGAGGTTTTGCCAGTGCTGAAGGTAAGTCATCAGTGCTTATAGCTTTATAGATTGATTTAAGCTTAAGTTGCCCATCGCATCGAAGTTCATTCGGTTAAAGTCAGAATTGTGGAAACAAGCATCGCTCATCGAGGTCTTTGAAGAATAGACTCGCACAAATTTATATATTGTTCATCGATGTCTTTGACCGTAAGACACGGTCACACTTGGATTTGTCAGACACAAATCAAACGTAACTGGGCGCGAAAGACTCGCACCACAATCTAAAAGCATATTCAGTGATTGAGAAAAGGATAAAAACTGGTTTGTATTGACTCAAAGGCTGTCTGTGACACAGGCGGCCCAAGCTCACTATCAGATAACTGGGACGTGACCTTTGCTTTATGAGTGGTATTGTGTTACAAAGATTGGATTTATAAAGGTTTGTATGGGAACGCAACGGTTTTGCTTCAAAACTTAAAAATTCGAATCTTATGTGAATAAAATTGACTTACCCTGTTGCTGTGTTGTATTCTTTGTTGTTTGCTTGCTCCTCGGGGCGATTTAGCGCGATTTCGGCGAGTTATCGTTATTTCGGTGTTTGGAATCTTTGTAACACAATACCACTCATAAAGCAAAGGTCACGTCCCAGTTATCTGATAGTGAGCTTGGGCCGCCTGTGTCTGTGATAAGCATACATACATACATACCCTGTACAAAGCATCACACCATAAAAAAAAAGCGGGGGCAGCTTTAGTGAGAACTATTACTAGTTTAATGATCTCCCTCTCTACACACTTAAACCTACGTATGCCAAAGCTACAGCAACCTCCTCCCCAGGCCTTCTCCGACTATGACAGGCATAGAAATCTGTGGACAGGGCAACCAAAATACTCCAACAGGGTTTGTACAGTCTTGAAAAGGCCTTGAATTTTGGAGGAGTCCTTGAAAAGTCCTTGAATTCCAAACATCCTTGAAAAGTCCTTAAATTCCTTTATAAGGTCTTGAAAAGTCCTTGAATTTTCTCCAACATAAAATCTGTAGGAGTCGAAGAAAAGTTGCATTGTGTAGGTTAGGGTTAATTCTTCCTTTTTATGTTGTGATAACAACCTACACACATTAAAAAATTAGCAGGAAAGGCAAATCCGAAATGCGAGCTGAAATCAGATTGACCAGAGGTTGTGTGTATGACTTGTGATGCTCTTGCGCATCATCGCAGAAGATAGAGAGAAACTTCTGGCATTAAAAACTTGTTAATTTAGAAGGTGCATATGATTTATATTATTTAACCTGTAACATTACATTCATTGGAGGGTCCTTGAAAAATAAATTTGGTCCTTGAAAAGTCCTTGAAAAAAGGTTGCAGTTTTCTGTATGAACCCTGTCCAAGAACCCTGGGGTATCGTTTTGTATAAAACAAGATTAAATGTCATTGTTTCATTTGAGTCAATCAATCAATCAATTTTATTTTACTCATAACAATAGATATATACATTTTTACAAGAACACACTAAACAAGAAAAACTACAGATAATAATTATTTTAGTTATAAAATATAAATTAACATTAGAGCCTGGAGTCTAGATTAACCAAAGAGTTTTCAAGTTAGCCTCCAGCCATTTTTATTTCAATACGTGAATAAAGGCTAAAAGGAAATCAAAGAAAGGGTATTGAAGTTAACTTAATAATTTTATGATGTAGGAAGAAATTTGAAACAAAATATAAGCAACTTAGTTATTTTATACATTGTTGTGACAGTAAATAATTCTTTAACTTTTTGGAGAAGGAAAATACATTTAGTTCCTTAAGTTGATCAGGGAGATTTTTCCAAAGATCAATTGCCATGAAAGAGATCATTTGTTTACCGGTATTTTTCTTTGTACGCAGTATTTGTTCACACGTGCGATTTATACAATTTGAACAATGGATTCAGATTACTGGTCAGAAAACAAACATGACTGCATATAGCTGGAAATAACCTCCAAAAACACCATTTCATTGTGTATCATGTGATGAAATACTCCACGATTCTTGGAGTGATCAGCATCAAATTTCTCCTTGTAATATTAATGCCTTATCAATCAAAAAGGTAATGAGATTTAAGGCCATGATCACACAAGTTGAGTTCTCTTGATATCCAAACAATTTCTCCCCACTACTTCTATAGGAAATGTATAGGACTAGAAATGAGAATTTAAATTTTGATGTTAGGGCTTAAAGGGTTAAAAGCTGAGAAGGTCACAGGGGTGAAGTTGAAGCAACAGTTCCTGCCTTTAGTAACTTTCCTCAGTCATCATTCACATTGGCTGATGAGAAATTTGTTGTTTGAACCAGGCCAGGTTTCATTTTACCCATGCAAGGACCTTCAGGTCTTAAGTTAAAAAAAATTCTCAATCACAATTTGCGAGTAATTCCTAAAATTTAGTCCCAAGTTCAAAATTTTAGTCACAAAAAAACCTACTACAACTGGAACCGGAAATGAGAAATTAGAAATTTCTGAGACAGTCTGAAAAAGTGCACCTGTGATACACTTCTTGGAAACCGCGTTAATGGAGCATGAAATTGACGATTAAGTCACACAACATTCCACGTGAATTTCGCAGGATTTTTCGGATAAAATTACAACTATCAGTTACAAGTAAAAAAAAAATACAAGTAAGACACAAGACTGTTGAATATAATTCCTTTATTAGCTAGGCCCGAGCCCTTATCTTACAATACCTCTTTCTGTAGGTGTATGGCTGTTCTCTTGAACCTGGTTTATCATCGCAAACAGCAACTGATAACAGCCATGAAGAAGAAGATATTTTTGCCATTGGTCTGCTCTTTGCTCCAAAAGATGTCGATGCCTTTTCCTTTACCCCTAAAGATGACAAGCATGGATTGGGTTACAAAGGACTCGACCCATCCACTGCACTGTTTGGTAGACAGGACTGGCTTGGCATTGATCCAGCATCAAGCAGAGCAGTGAAGAAGAGCATCACTGGAGAGGTACAGTTTTTACAGTTTAAGTTCCTCAGTTAAGAATCTTGTTAAGATCTTGCATGATGTTGGAATATCTTTAAAGATCTTGTCACAATCATACCAAAAGTCTTTCTTGTAATATATCAAACTCAAGGAAGAGAGTTTCATCAGGATATCCAAACATTGAGAAGTGGGTTGAAAAATGAGGAGCAGCCGAGTTTTTTTTAACTCACTTCGAGGTGTTTGGAGACCTGTTGAAACACTCTTTCAAGCGTTTGATGCAGCTCCCCAAACTGATTGTTAAATGTGGAGAAAATTATTATTGAGGAATAAAATCACCAAAATCTCTGCAAATTAAGACCGGATATCCAAACCTCCTTCACAGTTGAGATCTTGGAAAGATCTTACTAAGATCTGTAACCTGGGTTGTAATGCCCAAATTTTGTCGTGCTTGCCATTTGTGCAGCATTACTTTCCAAGTCAGTCCAAGTTGCAATCCAATTTTACCATATTTACTTTAAAAAGTGCATCGTTTATTCAAGGACGATGTATATTCAGGGGCAGGGCTTAAACTAAAAAGTTATTAAACACAATATTTTTTTTTTAAATAAAACATAACTGTACGCTTTTTTTCTGAAATGTGAAATGTTCTGTTTTTCTTTAAATCAACAGCCTAAATTTATTCTCATTTGGTTTAAAGCAAAACATATAGTATTTCACATTTTTTACTTTGACACTCTTCAAAAAATTGCCAATTTTAAATTCAAGTGCTGCAAAAAAGTGCCGCATTCTTGTTGAGAGGTGCAGCCTTTATTCAAGTGTTGCCCTTATTGATATTTTTGCCTTTACATGCAATGTCCAGAGACATGCAATACATAGCAAATCATTTCAGCCACAGAAAAGCAAAACACAAATGATTTTATACCAAAAATACAAATTGTACAACATACATGTACATGTACTTCAGTGACAAGTTTAAATCTAGTTAAGAACTTCAAGTGTATAAAATAATATCAAATGCAATTATGTATTGGATTAATCGATTGATTGATGGATTGATTGATTGATTTTTGTATATCTAGGCATTTGGAATAGGTGCTTTTGAAGAGGATGATGATGACATATATGCAGTTGATCACATGTCCAAGTATGACATGGAAATGACCACTGATCAGAGCACCGGACTGCATGGCTGGAGTGGTCCTCCTAAAGAAAATTCCAGAGGTAAGTTCCTTGCGTCTCTATTCTTTGTTTTCACCTGACGTTATCAAAATTCTTAAATTTAAACGGCATATTCTAAATAGCCCCTCTTTTAACAGGTTGTTCATATCAACAAAATACAGTAGACTGTAGCAATTGTCATTTCAATTTTTTTACAGTGCAGCTGAGCACTTCCATGGCAAGGAATCAGAGAATTAACTCTGTGTGTAAATTATAGTGCTGAGGTCAACCCATAAATTTCCCTGTACTGGGCGTTAGCCCTAGTAAGGAAATGAGGGACCACACGAGGGAAAGAAAAAATCTTTGACCTCGGTGGGATTCGAACCCACGACCTCCGGATTAGATCTTCCGTCACTCTACCGCTTGAGCCACGAGGCCGTACGGTTCGAATCCCACCGAGGTCAAAGATTTTTTTTCCCTCGTGTGGTCCCTCATTTCCTTACAATGTACTAGGGCTAATTCTCAGTACAGGGAAATTTATGGGTTGACCTCAGCACTATAATTTACACACAGAGTTAATTCTCTGATTCCTTGTTTGTATCACCAGTGCTACGTGGCTCAACATTAATTTTTCACTCAGTTTGTAGAATTCTCTTTTTCTACTTTTATTGTTTACAGGTTTACAACAAAATGTTAATTATATAACTCTCCATACAATAAAGAATTGAAACTACTTACACTATCATACTTACACTAGTTACTTTACAATAATGTTACTTACAATATATTAGTTAAATCGACCAAAGGCTGATAACACTTACCTTAAATAAATAAGTCTTTATTTGTTTAAGCAAAAATACATGCTAAACTACTAAAATTGCATTTCACAAAGCCAAAAACTAATTAAAGTGCCTATCACCCCTAGAAAGTTATTTTCTGGATCAACTCTATGTACAATGAATAGTTGAATGGTAAAATATTTCTTATTTTGAACGTCGCGTTTGTGAGTTACAGAGATTTGAATTTACACAATGCTAATTAGATGACGTCAACCCGGGAATTTGCCATTATTTCTACGCCAATTTACAATGCGCAGTTTACAGCTTGAGGATAATTAATTTGATAAATACTAAAAATAAACTGTGGATAGTCAATTGATACGTAAAAAATATTACTTGGAGGTGAAAACAAGTAGTTGTATGATAAATGATTCCCAGGTTGACGTCATCTAATTAGCATTTTGTAAATTCAAATCTCTATAACTCACTAACATGACGTTCAAAACAAGAAATATTTTACCATTCAACTATTCAATGTACATAGAGTTGATTCTGAAAATAACTTTCTAGGGGTGATAGGCACTTTAAAGAGCTAAATGTAAATGAGTATAAGTTATAATACAAGATACAAGATAATAAACTAGAATAAGAATTATTAATATTATGTATACAGTATTATAGTATAATCATTGACCTTGATTATTCTGGATATCACAAAAACCTCATCCAACTAGCAACTGGAAATTCCGAGAGGGAGGGAGTGTCAAAAGCCACAGTTTGTAAAGGAAAGTATTAGGTCAAAGTGGAATTTCCAGAGGGGGTGGCGTGGGGGGGGGGGGGGGGGGGGGGGGGTGGGGTCAAACCAAAACACCTTCCCTGGGGGAGGTGGTGTGGATGTTTTCTGGAACAACACCATGTGGACTATAGATCACACACCAGGGACTGCACATAGAGAGCAGTTTTCAATTGTGTGTCATAAGACCAACGCCAAAGCGATCACTCTGACCAATCACAGCAGATGCGCCAAGCGCTTGATTATTCCGGATATCACAAAAACCGAATCTAATAATTGTTTTATTCATTTTTTTTAAAGAAAATAATGACAAACACACTGTCACACAGAACACAGTTTATTATTTTCCAACAAGAATAGAATTCACCACCCATGAACTTGACATTGCTCTTGGAAATCACGCATTGCACGCGCACTCTACAGACTATTCACTCATCTGCTAGTAGATTACTGAATAGTCTGTAGAGTGAGCTGATTTCTAGAATTAATTATAGGCTCTTAGCCAATGAGAAGACAGATAGTATATAATAATTCTCATAACTAGCATTAATGAAAGTTATAATTATGCTCAAAATTGAAATATTTTTTTAACATTGCACTGAAAGAGACATTTCCTTTACATTCAGGTGGTGCATTGTCAATTTTCACTGCCACGCCCAAAGCGATGGACGTCATGAAAGCCTTCCCTCCGCCTGTGGTTCCACGCGACTTCAACTCCATTCACACATTCCCCAACTCGAGAGCTGATCCAAAGCCCCCATCAGAAGCTCACCAGAAAAGAAAAGCTCTGACTGCTTCAGACAGAGGAGAAATATTGGGAGAAGAACCACTTCCAACACCTAAAAAGTCCGTTTTTGAGTATATCTCTAACGAGGATAAAGAGCGTGTTTTGTCGTCGTCAAAGGATATAGCAGCTAAGCCTTCCAGTAGAACATCTGCAACAGTCGTGAATTCTTCCTCAGTTGCTTCAGCGCAGAAGGGTTGGTCCTCGAAGTTCTGGTCTGGTCATAGCAGCTTTAAACCTTTTGCAAAAGATTCAGCTAAGCAGGCCCGGTATGAGGAGTTCTTGAAAATACAGCGAGGAGAGCGGGTCTCTCAAAAGCTCAGCGACAGGTAAGCAAAACACGTTTTATTTTGTGCTTTATGTCTTTTAGCCTGTAAGTTGATAGTGGTAAGAAGCAACATTTTTTAAAAAGATATGCAGAAAAAAATCCACATATATCAACAACACAGTGAACCAATCAGAAATCAAACCAAATACATGCAGCCGGCGCAAAGCGCGGGAAAACGCGTGCGAGTAAGTCACGATCATTTGGGTTTTACTTCTGATTGGTTTAGAAAGTGGCGGGAGATTTTTTAGCCAATCACAAAGCGTAGTAGAGTGGTTTTCAATTGAGTGTCTTAAAACCAAAACCAAAGTAATTACCCTGACCAATCACAGCAGACGCAGACAATCCAATGAACCAATCAGAGCTCGAAGCAAGTACATGTCGCCGGCCCCAAGCGCGGGAAAACGCGTGCGACCAAGTCACGATTGGTTTTGGTTTTACTTCTAATTGGTTGAGAAAGTCGCGTAAGTTTTTAACTAATCACAAAGCGTAGGAATCAGTGTGAATTGCTTTCGAAAAACGCCCCATTTGTGTAATAAATTGTTGTTTTTTCCCGCAGTGGGTTGACAGAATGGGAGCGAGAACGAGAACAAGAAGAATTTTCCCGCTCCGCTGCGCTGTACCGACCTCTGAACACAACAATGGCGGCGAGATTTACAACTGCCGAGCATTCCGACGACCACAGAACAGTTTATGAAGAGGTTCCAGCTCATGAACCTTCAGATTCGTCAGATCAAAACAAGGCTGCCAGCATGAAAATGTTTGGAAAACTAACCCGTGATACTTTCGAATGGCATCCCAATAAACTTCTATGTAAGCGGTTTAACATCCCGAATCCCTATCCACGATCTGATGTTGTTGGTGTACTTAAAATACGAAGACCTAAGTTCACACTGGGAAATTTTATAACGCCGGATAAACCGCGTGCTCTAACTTATGATCCGTCCACGAGCTCTGGCGATGATGCCCTATCAAGCAAGCTCGGAAAAACATCGGAAGCTGTCGGGATGCGTCAAGCTTTACCGAAGTCTTCCGAGTCAACACCAATAACGTCCGAGCTAAATACAAAATCTTCCGTTGATGCCCAATCAGGCAAGCTCGGAAAAACATCGGAAGCTGTCGGGATGCAAAAAGTTTTACCGAAGCCTTCCGAGTCAACATCAGTGACGTACGAGCTATATACGAATGCTAACGTTGAACCTTTATCTGCGACTACGTTTGTTTCGCCTTCGACTATTACAGAAATAGTTGCTATACCGAGAAGTGAAACGGAAGAAAATTCCCCAAAAGAAGCGCAAAACGATGAAGGAAAATCCGCGCCCAAGCGACCTCCTATGGATTTGTTTAAAGCAATATTTGCCGATTCATCTACGGATGAATCCGAAGCGAGCGACGGAGACGAAGACAAAGAAACCGAACGTTTGTCGATTCGGGTTTCCGAGAACAAGACAACCGAAGAGCCGAGCAGCCGAAGAGCCGAAGACGCTGCAAGCAGCAATGGTGATGCGAGAGCTCATGTAAGCAATGTGAAAGATGATGTGCTTTCTGGTCACAAAGCGTTAGAGAAAGGCTTGCCTAGTATAAAATATAACGAAGACGAAAAAAGGCCAGTTGAAGCCGAGCCTCTAATAATGCAATCCACCGAGACAGAGAAACCGGAAAGTTCTCCTGAAAATTTTGGGCCGGCACTGCCGCCCAGGTTACGTTACACCGAAGCTTCATGTTCTTTCTCGGGAGAAAAACGCCCCAAAGACAGAGCTCAGAGAAAAGAAGACTTCGAAAGTAGAAGGCGCGTGAAGAAAGACAAAAGGAGGGACTTGAAAAAACGTTATTCAGACTCGTCGGACGGCGAGGAAGAGTACAGGTCAAAAAACAAACACAAGGATAAGAAGAAGAAACATAAGCATAAACGAAAGAGTAAACATCGCGATGAAGAGAGAGTTCAATTTAGTGAGCAGAAAAATACAGAGAAGGACAATTCGCGCCAGTCAGGGAAGACGGTTTCTTTGCCGGATGATAAACAGATTCTTAGCAAGTTGAAAACTTTGCAGAATTTGAAGGCAGGGAAACGAATGCGCGCGATCGATTTCATGTGAAACATTATCACAATGATACCAGTGCCATCCACTGTCAAATACGTCCTTTTACTTGAAAATGGAACTCATTTGATATTAAAATTTGCTTTCTTTTCTTGTCCCTTATACATTGATACGATTTTTATTTCTTTTCCTTTTTTGGCCTCGTCTCTCGCACCTTTCTACACTTAAACGACACTAGTGTTTATAAAGAAAAGCAGTGGAGGGTCTTGGGATGGGACTCGGGTGTACCCGCCTCTCTCTCATAAGTCCGAAATGTTTTTCCAGTCTCTGCTTCCCTCCCGCGTTATTTACTCCCCCTACGATGGAGTCTCGATCCTTCACTTAATAGGAAACAATCCGGGCGTATAAGTGTATAGGGGAGGGACCCAGTCTCAGCCCCTCGATTTCATACTTTTTTATACGGCCATGCCTATTAAATTGCACGACGGTAAGCCCTCGGCGATGTTTTTCAACAGATAAAATCAAACTTGTAGAAATTCGAAAGTACCTGCTGCAGTTTTCGGCAAATGCGTTTAAAGGCGGTTTTTTTTTCTTTTTAAGGTGAATTAAGCAGTTAAATAGGATAACCTCTTTACCTACGTTTGTTTCAGTTGATTGTTCTACTATAAAAATGCAGAAGTCTTGGTACGAGCGAATCACAATATAGACGTCTGCATAAATCTCCCTGTAAACTGCACTATCTTGCATGCTTGGTTGGATCGACAAGGGGAGTCCTTTGGTTGCCCCAAGTAAAATGTTAAGTAATGATCCGCATAAGAAGAATAGCGCTGAACGGCAATGCACGGTGGAATGTCAACTTTTTTCATTGTTACAACTAGTGATCTCATTGGCCTAGACTCATAAACCTCTAAAAAGTTAAGGTTCAAGGTGCATTTCGTTTATTTTTTTTAAGGTTTCAAGTAATTTGAGACCCAATCGCACAACATGCAATTTTTAAAAGATATTGTATTTGGGGAACTTCATCAAAGAAGCAAAATTATTTGCTATTGTCTTCTGCTATTCTGATTGGTTAAGCACGAACATTTCCTAAAATTTATTTGACGCAAATGGATTTTCTTTTTTCCTCTATTCTTAAAATCAAAGATATTCTATGTGGGAAAGAGCCAATGCCGCATAACAATGAAGTTTGCTATCGTTCTTATGTGGAGCATTACTTAATGAAAAAAAATTCGATATTTGTAAACTGATGAAATAAAATAATTATGAAATCCCCCCCACCCACCCACCTCTACATTTCACAAGGTCGTGTCGCGTGATCGCGTGAGCTTTGGATTGGTCTTAGTCCCCCACTGTCGCGGCCTGCTGGAAGATGGCGGTCGCTGCAAAGTTCCGTCGTCTCTACAGCATATTTTTTAGCAACGTCTTGTGGAACCCGGCGAGCTTACTCCACACATTTCTGCTTGGTTCTATTTATGTATCACTTGCTTGTTCAAGGACGCTACTAATCAAGCTATCCATTCGAGGTAAAACATATTCCCTACATGTTTACAATTGTACTTTGATGTATTCTGAACATTCGACAAACATAAGCTTAATTAAATCAGAATCAAGTCTCGATTATTTTAAGCCGCAGGTACTCTTAAGTTGCCTTTTAAACGCAACTTCTGTTTAAATCATATGGCTTGGAAACTCAAATTGTAACTTTCCTGGAAATCGCATGTTTTTAATTTTAACATCGGCATACGTTGAATTGTTTTATCAAGACAACTTTCGTGTGTGGAGTGCTTGTTTGTGCGCCTGAACCAATATAAACTGAATTAGTTCCACTTTATGTAACAGATGCAGTCTTTTTTTCTTCCTCTTCCGGTAACTTGTCTCTCGTTTCATGATTTGTAAGCATTCAACTCTTTTGGACGCTGTCGACTTTTTAAAAGTTTTATATACTTATTAATAAACTTCCATACGACAACATCTGCTTCAAAATATTGATTGCCTTTACACTGGCGCCACAAAATATTAATTTCATAGTTCTCATGAAAACCGGCAATATTAGTTTTAAGTCTTAAGTTAAAAGCTATTGTGTTCTGATTGGTCATTTGCTAAAAGGAATAAATTTAAATAAACAAAATGCAAAGAAACCTGCTCACATGTTATGTAACCGAGTCCAAAAAATGTTACATCACCTGTAAAGCTGAGGCCAAATGAAAATGAGGGTGCAAGGGCAAGAAATTCAGGGTTCATCCTCGGTGTTAAAACCTACCAACTCCAGGTGACTTAAAACAAAGAAAACAAAAGGTACTGAAACAATTAATAGAAGGGGTATAGAATGGTAAATTCAAGACTTTGCGATACTGCGAGACCCTTGTTTAAAAATTCGAGACCAAGACTTTAGCGTTTCTATCAATTTCGAGACTTTACCTCTAAAAAATCGGAGCCCGAGACTCCAATTGCTAGAAAATGTCGGGCCGATAATACTAAAACAGCTTAAAACGTGACTGAAATCTCCAACGGAAGCTGAGATTTATGAGAAAAATTACAAGACTCCAAGATCCAAATTATCAAAATTTGAGACTTTGAGACTTAGAAAATTATAGCGAGCCCGAGATTCCGAGACTCCAATTTCAAATGGCGAGAATTTGAGACTCGGTGAATATTTTCCGAGACGCATCATTTCCGATAGACCATTCTATATCCCTAATAGAGTGCAAGACAACAAAGGTAAAAAACAAAGAAAAATGTCGCAGGTTTTTACACCGAGGTAAACCCAGATTCAGAGCACACACTCTTACTTGGCCTCTTACTTCCAAGGCACTCTACATAGTTAACAACTATTCACTAAAGTGGAGGTAAATATCCACCCCTGGCCACCGACGCTGAGGTGAATAGTAACATTGTTTTAGTACATACTAAAACAGTGAGATAATACAGCACAAAAATGATGATTTTTTACTCATTTATTCCTGTCAACTACAATTTTCATGCACAAATTGCTTGGAGGTGAACAGCACTTGCTATCCTGAGTTTCAGTAACCAATCAGAGCGCGCCAACAACGCTATCCACTGTTTTAGTATATATTAATAATGACTATCATATGCACTCAGAGAGTCTTGTTAGAGTCCCCACACCGACCCCCAACCCCCCCCCCCCCCCAGTCAGATTTAACATTGACACATGTATTATATTGGAGCAGCTGGCAGAAAATTTTAAACCCTCAAGTGAGTCAAATGAACAAATAAACAGTCACATTTTACCAAACACCCACTGGAAACAGATGACTGTCAAAATTTCTTGCTCAAAAGCATATTATCAATGGTGGTTGCAGACTTTCAGTTTTCAGTTTATTTTGTGCTATTTTTATATTGTCCAAATATCTGTTTTTCATTCTCTCCCAACAGGTGGTGGGTATGAATATCTCCCTGTTACTGTCAACATTTTTGCCGAGCTCTTCAAGCTTACAGTATGTTGCAGTCTTTACACGCACCTATTGCTATGCAAAGGTATGACAAATCTTGTTTTATTTAATGATAATTTCGTTAGAAGTTGACAACCAGTGTGCTGGAAACAATTTTTCTCACTTAGAAGGGCATTGTCCTTTTGAACCAGCCTTCATTTTGATTCCAAGGACATTTTACAAAATTGGTCATGTACATGCATCCACCATTTTGGATTTTACCTGAGACACAATGTATAGCATACATGACATGCTAAGAGGTTTTGTGGTTTGAAATGCAGTGTTAGGGAGATTTTAAATCATACACTGTCAGCCTTTATGAGTTTTCTGAATTTTCTTGAATCAAGAGAGCCTTTTAAACTGCAAATTAAACTGTACAAACAGCATGAATTCTTATTCCAATGTTTTTGAAATCAATGCTTGGCTTAACAAAACTTTCAGCACAAATTCAAGCTAAGTCAATTTTGTACTCAGACCCCATGTCCAAAAATGCTGCCCTTACATAGTTGGTGGAATAGAATGATGTACAAGGCTAAGTGCTTAATAAATAGTCCAACATGCCGTTGTGTAGTTCCAGAAAAAATCCATACCCACCCCATGGAAGGTCATTGGAAAATCCTAGGGGGAGGGGGGGTCTTAAAAGCCAACATTTTAGAAGCAAAGTATGAAGCTAAACTGGAATTTCCTGGGGGGACGGGGGGTGCTAAACAAAAAACCTTCCGTGGGGGGAGTATGGGTATTTTCTGGAACTGCACATTGGATTAGACGTTAATTATTAAAATAGAGTAAGAGATTAACAAATTTGTTGCTTTGTTTTTTACATTGTATAGTGTTATGATTTTTAACACTACTGTTTTTTTTTTGGTAGAGGGGAAATCAGCCAGAGACATTTTCTCATTTTCTGATATAAAGTGGCGCGAACTCCTAAAATGGGCAGTTCCTGGATTGCTATATTTTTGTGACAATTTGATAGGATTTTACATTCTTCTACACTTGTCTGCTGTAAGTAGTGTACATTCCTTGTTTTCTTTTCTATGTAAAGTATTGAATTTTCCATTGTTACTGGATATACTCAAAAAAATGGTGGCCTCCTCTCAGATAAATGCAGCTCTTAAATTAAGCAAATGAATGCCCATCCATTTAAACATCTGCCCAAATGCTTTAAACACCCCAGGCATTAAATACAGAGTGGGCATTTATTTGGATCAGCAGTGAGCAGTGTGATACAATTGACTTTTTCTTGCGTCAAAATTAAGTTTGTGAACTTAAATGGATATATAAGTTGTTATTGTACTTTGCACACAAAATTAATAATTTTGTAATAATAAAAGCGCCTTCTACAGTAACCTTTATAATTCCAAAAATGGTAAAAAATAACACCCAGATGATAAACACTTTTGCTCTCTCCTTTCATGGCTCTAGTGGACTTCCTGGCCCCTTTTCTCCCTGGATTCCACCCCCCTCTCACCCCCCCCCCCCCCCTTCTCACCCCCCCCTCTCACCCCCCTCCCACTCCCCCCTTCTCACCCCCCTCTCACCCCCCCTTCTCACCTCCCCTCTCACCCCCTCCCACCCCCCCCCTCACACCAACTCCCCCGTTTTATATGGGAGCCCCCCCCCCCCCCTGGCTCCCCAAGTAAGGGGTAAAACATAATGTGAGCTACACCCACAACACAGGTTTCTGGTACCGACCTCCCCCGTTTTATATGGGAGCTCTCCTCCTACCCCCCCCCCTCCATCCCCCCTCCATCCCCCCTCCATCCCCCCCCCCCTCCATCCCCCCCTCCATCCCCCCTCCATCCCCCCATTATTACTCCAGGCTCCTGACCTTTCAAAAAGGTCTGGATCTAGCAATGTATTCTGTATTTCACATTACCTTTATCGTTCTAACAGGCAGTGTATATCCTGATGCAGAATTTTGTCATCATTACCACAGCAGTTCTCTTCAGAATTATCCTGAGGTTTGACCAACATTTTTTTCCTTTTCTTGATTGGATGATTAGTTCGTAACCTTAGATAGATAGATAACTTTATTTATACACGGTATCGTGTATAAATATTCATAAGAGTGCCAAATTTTATTTTGAAAAATATTGAAAAACAAATAGAACCATGCAAATGTACTGCCGAAGAGGTTTCCCATTTGAATGGTCACACTATAGGATTTCGTCCACAGACTCAAAAGTTAGAACTAGCTCATGTCTTCTCATCTTTGCCGCTCGTTGCTGCACTTCGGTAGCCTCCTTTGCGTGACGAGCCCTAAGGACGTCTGCGTAGGAGGCTAGCCCTTCGGCTGATCGGTAAGCCTTCGGCTGATCGGTAAGCCTTCGGCCTGCCCCGACTTCTCACAAAAGCTTGCTGCGAGACAACCTCTGGAACCCAAGGTAATACAACCGGTGCCAAGCCGGGAAAAACATGTTGCTAGTGCTCAGCACGGTAAAATGTGGCTAAGCTGGATCGTCGAACAAGGAACGAAAAGGTGTGCGTGCTTGAACGGGGGAAGCGTAGAAACTCGGCGCGAAGAGAGAATCCCACGCGGTCATTTTGCCACTCAGTTCACGTGTGTACGTACCGTTACATACAAAGTATATTTGTTAACGCAGGTTAGAAGGTAGGCAGGACATAAGTCCTGATGTGGATCTGCAATCTAACTAATAACTGCAATGCAATGTGATTTAATATGTACAATTAAAATTCCTAAATAAATATTACATAAAATCCAAATTTGTAAGATAAATATTGAGATAAATCAATGCATTAACTAAAATATTCATAATCCTCACATTTGGCCGACGTTATGCAAGGTTAGAGTAACCCGTAATGTGATCAGAGAGAAGGTTCTAAGTTAAAGATAGTTAATGCAGCCCTATTTGAGCCCTATGTTTGAAGGTTGATCCACAGACTTCGGTTTTTGGTCTAGAAACCTCGATGTTCAAGGACTTTCTTATAAAATTTAAGTCGTGTTTGCCTTCACTATCATGGTATTATATTGAGAACTTGGATGTTAAGGCGCTGTTACACTAGGCAATATTTCGTGCAACTTATCTCGCAACAACTAAAAACCGTACGTTGCGATGCTGCGAGACAAGTTGCCTGGAGGGTGTTACACTAGGCAATGTTTCTTGCAATTTGTCTCGCCCGACGGTGAAAGGAGCAATTTCATTGGCTAAAGTCACAAAACGTTGCGACACAAGTTGCAGGAAACGTGTTACACTACGCAACGCTTGAAAAATTCGTTGCGGCGTGGCGAGAATCGTTGCGAAAAGTAGAACCGACTTCTACTTCTCGCAACGATTGCGGCAACAAAAAAATCGTGAGAAATGTTTGTTGCGGGGTATGTTACACTGGGCAATTTTTCATGCAACTTGTGTCGCAGCAAAATTGCGAGACAAGTTGCACGAAACATTGCCTGGTGTAACAGCGCCTTTAGTGCCATGGTATTTTAGGAGGTCAAGTCAGGGTCTCTCTTTAGCCATATTACAGTGGAACCTCGATTTAACGAACCTCTACATAATGAACACAATCCGGCAGCCCAAACGTAAAATTTACCCCGATATAACGAATAAATGTCAACGCGCGACAAAAGATCTGAAAGATGACTGCCGAATTAACAGACCAACAGTATGTTCTATACGGCAAAGGTATAACCTGTACAGTTTTCTATGCCGTAGTTATATGTACAGTGTACTGTAGCTTTATACAGGCATTAAAGTGTAAATGTTATTTGAAAATACGTAACACCGTTACAAAATAATTACTAACTATACCTCGATATAACGAACATTTTGATTGTTTTTCCGCAAATTCGTTATAACGAGGTTTTCGAAATAACGAACCAATTTCCCCAGTCCCTTGGCACTTTATCGTTAAATTGAGGGTCCACTGTATTTTTTTTTTATCTTTTTGTCATTTTTAGGAGAAAGTTGAACCGAGTCCAGTGGGCTTCACTTCTCATCTTATTTTTATCAATTGTTTCTCTCTCAAATGAAAAGAAAGAACTACATCATGAACATCACCAGCGAATCATACGAGATGTATTACCAACGGAAGGAGAGTCGGTAGAGAACGAACACGACACGAGCGTTTGTCGGAAGTTACGACGGACTTCCAAATCTCCGAATATCACCGATGTCGGCGAAGGAAACCTCGGGACTATTCGCATCGGCGAAGCGCACGTATTAGTCATGGTTCAATGCGTGCTGTCTTCGTCAGCAAACATTTACAATGAAAAAATTTTCAAGGAGGGAGGTGGAATGGAAGAAAGTATTCTCTTACAAAATACCAAGCTGTATATGTTCGGTGTTTTCTTCAACACAGCCACGCTGTTTCTTCGACCCGAGTTTCGTACACACGCGCTAAACTGTGGGCTTTTTTACGGTTACAACCACCACGCAACGCTACTTATTGTTGTCACGGCATTCTTTGGGCTGACTGTGGCCCTTATTCTGAAATTCAGAGACAACATGTTTCAAGTGATGTCAAATCAGCTGACCAATGTCGTCATGATTACGTCATCTGTATTGTTCCTTGATTTCCATCCTACATTGAGATTCTTTCTGACTGCTCCTGTTGTGCTGTTAGCGATTTTCATTTTCAATGCCGGTGGAAAAAATGAGGTGGTTTCTTCGAAGGAAAGGATTGATAATCTGTTGTGAGTGGAAAAGAGCCGTGGTAGTGCAAATGGTTTTGTTCCAATGGCATCTATGTTCGATATTGGAATGTAACTCAAATTGCATCGCGAATATACTGGAAAACAAATGCCACCACTGAAAAGTACTGCTTAATAGCTTTCATTTGAATATCCACACTTTAGGATTTGATCCACGGACTCCAAAACTAGAACCACCTTGTACAGCATAATGAACAGTACCACAGGAAAGTACTGCTCAATAGCTTTCATTTGAATGGTCACACTTTAGGATTTCATCTACAGACTCAAAAGTTAGAACCACCTTGAACAGCACAATAAACAGTACCACAGGAAAGTCCTGCTCAGAGGCTTTCATTTGAATGGTCACACTTCACTTTAGGATTTCATCTACAGACTTAAAAGTTAGAACCACCTTGTACAGCATGATAAACAGTACCACAGGAAAGTACTGCTCAATAGCTTTTATTTGAATGGTCACACTTTAGGATTTCATACACAGACTCAAAAGTTAGAACCACCTTGTACAACATAATACACAGTATCACAGGAAAGTACTGCTCAATAGCTTTTATTTGAATGGTCACACTTTAGGATTTCATACACAGACTCAAAAGTTAGAACCACCTTGTACAACATAATACACAGTATCACAGGAAAGTACTGCTCAGTAGCTTTCATTTGAATGGTCACACTTTAGCATTTCATCCACACTTAGACACATCTTGTGCAGCATATACGAAGAGAACAGAAAAGTCAGAACTGCCCAACAGCTCGATTTTCTTGTGGACTTTGACCGGCCATTCTTTCACGGAATGATGAAATATGCATCGCTCATCTCAGTCGATGTTAGTCTTCAAAAAGAAATGCCCGCACCATATAAATTAAAATAATTCTCTCAAATAATAATGAAATAGAGTTTACCCGGTTGTTATGCAGTTTAGCACTACATGTATATATAAATTGTATGACGTCTTTAAAATTATTTAATGTATTTTTTATTATCTGGTTGATAAATGTACCTTCATATTGTGCTTCGCAGACCTGCTTGACATTTTAAGTTGCGTTTGTAGAACTACAATAACTTATACATTAATCATTAATAGTGGGGAACGCGCGAAGTAAAAAAAAACGCGGGAAAAAATAGCGGGGGAACTGGGAGAGGGAGGTCCGCCGACCGCCCTCACCTCAGTTCCCCCAGCGATTTTTTTCCTTTTTTTTTTCACTTCGTGCGTTCCCCGCTATCTCGGAGCCTGGAACAGGCTACCAAAACAATTATATTGAAGTTAGAACATTGTGAAAATATATAAAGAGCTCGCTTGCTTGTGTATATATATATTTTCCATTCTTTTAATAAATGAATATAGGTAAGTGCAGTTCTTAATAATATTGCGCTTCGCAGACCTTCCTAACATTTTAAGTTGCGTTTGTAGGACTTCAATAACTTAGATTTATCTTAAATTATTAGCTTAAAGCATTATATTGAAATTTGAACGTTGTAAAAGTTATACAAAAACAGAGCTCACTTGATGGTATGTATATTTCTTTAATGTAGCTTGCTACATCAATTGATGTGTAAATATTTTTCTTAATAAATTAAAAATGTTAAAATCGATTCAGTAACTCAATTTATCAATATTGACACAATACAGGCGCCATATGAAGCTCTAAAAGCTT
The DNA here is from genome assembly GCA_022457155.1 of Cladopsammia gracilis. Classification (NCBI taxonomy): domain Eukaryota; kingdom Metazoa; phylum Cnidaria; class Anthozoa; order Scleractinia; family Dendrophylliidae; genus Cladopsammia; species Cladopsammia gracilis. The sequence continues at coordinate 616,258 of JAJGOT010000373.1, forward strand.
TTCATGTTGATGTGAATTTTTTTACTCGTGCCGGTACGGCAACGAGTTAAGGGTTGCCCTCCGTTTTTCTTCTTTTTTTTGTTTACGCCGCGTTTTCGTATCAACTTGTGTGCATCGCGTTAGATCTGGGTACGAGAATACGCACGCATGCACTGCGAGAAAATTTTGAGCCCACGATACTTGGGGTTCGGTATGATCGGCGTCGTTTTGCAAGCAAAAGCGAAACAAATTTGGGTTTTATTGTTTGTTGTTGTTTTACGTAAGTGTTTGCCCTCGAGTAACGTACATTACGCATTCAAATTGTTGCTGTTAAGGCAACTTCATTGACAAACAGCCCTAGAATTCCCTTCGATTGTCAATGTTTGGGATTATACCTGTTAGGAATCACTTGTATTTTGACCAGCACGAGTATAGGCTAATCCAAAACCAAAGTAATTACTCTGTCCAATCACAACAGACTCAGACAATCTAATGAACCAATCAGAACTCAAAGCAAATACATGTAGCCGGCGCCAAGCGCGGGAAAACGCATATAAGATGCCAGGGCCGGGTTGTTCAAAGCGCGGTTAAGGTAACCCGGGGTTAGCATCAATTTTGATTCCAGTTAAATAATAAATCAATGAAGATTTTTCCAAAGTATTTTTTTCCTTTTTGTTTCGTTTCTGACTTGTCTTCGCATGTAACTTATAATTAGCTTTTGAAAACTCTTCTAACAAGAGAAATTAAATCCTCGGTTAAGTTTTAATCCTGGGTTAGCGTTAACCGGCTTTCGAACAACTGGGCCGAGATATATAAAACTCGGGAGACAAAGCAATGAGAAGTTTAAACGAGCCTTGTGCTCGAAAATTAAAATAATTGAATATGCGTTTAATATGCAGACGCCTCATACAAAACGCTGACACATATTGCCGTTATCAGCCATTAAAAAGGGATGGTCACACAAGTGTGATAAACTGTTGCCCTGTTCATATTTTTCTTTAAGATATCGTCATCTGCATTTGTTATATAGGATGTGTTATACATGTGTTATACAGGAAGAAAATGTTCGACCTTTCGAGACTTTTTTGCAAGATAAGAAAGGGGTCCCCGGTCCTTCCCTAAATCCGCAACTGAGTATATCTTCCAAAGCGCAAGCGAGTGGGAGATACGAATGAAGGGGTTGGAAGCGGGCAATAAAGCGGGCAATAAAGCGTACGGGAAGCGAGATGTTCAGATCCCCGACCACCTCTTAGGACGGTCACGCAATTGTAATACTGATTCCATGTGGGATATTCAATATAGTTTTACATGAAAAGGCTCCGCCCCAAAGTTAAAACTCTTACCGGTACTAATTTTTGATCGAAATGGTACAATTTCATATCCCAACACAAATTGTACCCATCTATTATATCTCAAAGATATTTTAACTTTACAGCGGATTTCTGCAACTCCTTAACGGGGGTACTACATGAACGCCATTTTTCCGCCACTTGACATGGCTTTAATGGAAATATCTCGTTCACGTTTCATACAATCCAAAAACTCTCTGCCCATCTCATGAATCTATGTTATGGGGTGTTTTGTAAATTTTTGGGTGATTTTTGGGTATGTTTGGGAGGAAATAGTTTTTCTCAAAGGATTTGTCAAATTAAGAGAAATAAGAAGTATTGAAGATTAAGTGAAGTTTTAAAAATATAATTTGCAGTTAATAATTAATAGGCGGACACCAAGTTAGTCCACTAGCAACCTGGGGTACTCTTGCGTGGGTATCAACTGTCTGTTTGTGTTCCAAAAATCATTTTCTTTCTTCTATCCCTTCTTTAAACCTCTTCAAATTTCATTCAAATTCATGTTTACCCCCGCCTTAAGGTTTCTCACGACAGTTTCTAGTAATTTCCAGCATTTACACTTGGATGGATCGATACGACAATTCTTTATCAGTTGATGCTACGATATGCGCATCAAACAAAAGCCCAGTCATTGGCGAACGAATTATGGTCATCATCATGACGTAACAGGTTACTACAGTAACAATATAACCTGTTAAAGACAACATTAATTTTAGCTTTAAGCGCTTATAAATAAAAACAAGCTGACCAAGCTCGGTGACCCCCATTTCTATTATCAAATTGTAATTAGCATGTTTAGATACGTTTTGCAAAGTTTAAACAAATTAATGTGGGGCGATTCAGAGCCGCCTTAAATTTTCGAAATAGAAATTTTCCCTACCTTTTCGTATACTGCAAGCATGCAAGGAAAGGGCACCCATTTTGGGTAAAGCCTCTCCGTGTATAGTCCAGTATATGGAGTTCACTCCCCCTCCCCCCGGCTCCACCCGGGCGGGACAAACTATCGCCCTGCCTGTCAAATTCACTGTGATATCGGTGCCTACAGGTGAGTGAATTGGAATATACGTAACAGCAGTTAAAATATTTTAACTCCATCACTGGCGTCAAAAGGTTTTACAGCACAAAATTAATGATATAATTTATGTTGAGTCAAACCATCTAAGCAAAAATTTGAATGAAGTGCTCCGTCTGTCCTTTCATTTCCTCGCCAATTTCTGGGTGGTTTTCAAAATAAGCCCCCCCCCCCCTCCCCCTTCTGTGTTAAGATAACGGAGCAATATATTCCACTTGATACAGTTGAAGTGATCACAAATGAAAGATATTGATGGGAATGTTTTCGCGAATTGCAATTTTTTAGCACGTGTACTGAAAAAATAACGTACAGCTTCCTTCAAAATTACATTCAGACAGGTTTTATTTTTACAAATAAACCAGCCGACAAATAAACCAGCCGGCGTTGACGCTAGAATTTGCTAATGAATTCTTGGTGTATATTTGCTCTTTGTTAAATTATTTATACTACCAATATTGAAACAAAACGCAGCTACTTAATAATATCCAAGACTCTTTTAACGAAGAAACAACATTGATAATCTCCACTCTGGGCTAAATTATCTGAAACTGTCTTATTTCTGACCATTATATCAAGGTTTTAATTCAAGAAAACTTATGTTTCCTGCTCAGTTTTCTTTCGGGAAAAATGAAACCAATTTAATTATGGCTCACTGTTTTTATTTTCGTGAGACGATATAATAGATAACTTGATATTTTAATAGAGTTCGAGTTTTTTATCTATATACTGTACTGGCGGAAGAATTGCTTATACAGTACACCTGAACATCACCTATGACGTCGTTAACTCAAGGGTACTGCCGCGTCATTCACTTGAAAACTCTAAGACAGATTGGCCTTGAAATAAAATATTTCTAATGTTGGATTAAAGTTTTATTTTTTTTCGTGAACTTCGAAAAGTGAACCTCTAATATCTGGATGTGGCTTGTATTTGCGCGACAAATTTGCGAATCTTGCGTGATATGAACCTTGGAATCACTACAAAAGCGAGCGACTGGGCTCTAATATCGAAATCAAAACATTTCACATTTTGCTGAGCGAGCGCGGTACGGAACCGCTTTTATTTATGCATAAGTTTTCGATGTCTTAACGCTATCTTCCACAGCGAAACGACAATGGAGCAACTTTATTTGGTCGCAGTGTTGTTTGTCACAACTGCCTTGCTTCTATCATTGACAGAAAGCGTTGGCGACTGGTCTTATCACGGCTTTGAAGATCCCAGCACGTGGAAATACCACTATCCAGATTGCTCTGGCAGAAAACAATCGCCGATAAACGTTGTTCCTAAAGAGACAATTTTCGATGCAGGGCTTGCAGACCTGGTTATAAATTATGAGCCAATCGTTTCGGCTGAGCTAACAAACAACGGGCATACGGTTAAAGCCACGTTTAAAACCGGGATGTCCAATATTTCTGGTGGTGGCCTGTTATCCAGCTATCGCGCTCTGCAGATGCATTTTCATTGGGGAAGCGACGATTCGCACGGCTCGGAGCACCAAATTCTGGGAAAAAGATACCCCATGGAAATACATATTGTACACTACAATGCTGAAAAATATCCGAACGTTTCGAAAGCTATGAAAAGGGAAGATGGTTTAGCAGTGCTTGGTATGTTGGTCGAGGTTGTAGAAGAAGATAACCCTGTCTTGAATCCAATAGTGAACAAACTCAACGCGACTCATTATAAAGGCGACACTGCTTTTATACAATATCTAGAGCCTCTTTTATTTTTGCCACAGGATTTCGCGGCGTTTTACACTTATAAGGGCTCGCTAACGACTCCAGGCTGTTACGAAAGCGTTCAGTGGTTTCTCTTTAATCACACGTTTAAAGTTTCCCATTCTCAACTTAGTCATTTTAGAGATCTTTCTGAAAGAATCCATAGCCAAAATACGAAGGAAGAACATTTGGAAGATAATTTTAGACCAGTACAGCCGTTAAATGGAAGAGTTGTTTCTCGAAGTTTTGGTGAGTATGAATTTTAATATTAGATCTTGTTAAATGTATTCCATTCATGAATTGTATTGTAAACAATATATTGTATACAAATGAGACAATTCAAAACTACTCGATTTTAATATAACCTTCTGTAATTATATACAATATCTTGATAAAGATATTGCAATGAATAAACAATATTGAACGCCTTGGATGGATATTGAAAATTTTGAGAGGGAGGGGCTGTCTTAAAAGCAAAAGTTGTTTAAGGAAAGTTAAGATGCTAAATTGGAATTTCTGTAGGGATGGGGTGGGGGATACAAACCAAAAAATTATAACCTTCTGTGGTAGGGGTATGGATATTATCTTGCTGGAACAACACATTATAATTTTTATTGGCAATACAGTTATATTCATGGTCAAAGTTCTACCTGTATTGTCGGGGCTTGAAAAAAACTTTGATAATTCCAGTTTGCACTTTAAACAAGCTACCCTCAAATTTTACTCGTCCTGGACGACTGGACAGTACTTTTTTCGAACCCTGATTGAAATTTTGGGAGCAGTTTCATAGATCTCTGCCTTTTCATTACTCAAATGAGCCCCTCATTGAGGCTTTTTTTTATGAGAACTAATCAATTAACCCATTGTTTTATTATTCAGAGCGTCCACCATTTCCTTGTAGCAAGATATCCAATACCACAATGGCATGCTCTGTTCTTGCTGACGATAAAGTTGTATTTTATGAAGCCATAGTAAACATGTGTACATTGCCAGCCACGGTTACATTGGATGTTTCTCAGCCTGACATTGGTTATAATGTTACTGAGATTGTATACAGTGATTCAAAACCCAGGAAAATAGGTAGGTGAGAAATGTTCTTCAGTGGGGCATCTTTAACGACTGCCCTTATTTTAGACATGTTAAGGGTGGCCAAGGCCATCTTTGCCAAATCTCTAACACGGGTGGCAAAGGCCTGGGGGGGGGGGGGGGGTACTCTGGAAATTTTTGAGTGGGGGTGTGCCGCTGGGACTCTGAGACCTTTAACCTACACTAGACCATTTTAGCTGCATTTTGCAACCCTATTCTAGACTAAACACTGAAAAACCCTACCCTATCCTAGACCTATTCCAGACTCGCTATTTTCCAGAAACGTGTTTACTATCATAGTTATTACTTAACAGGGGTCAGTGCCGTATTACCTGCCATACCGATTTTTAAATGCCATTTGCCAGTAAACCTTGCCTAAACTAAATTCTTCACGCAACAGACCAGTTTCACGGAAAATGATACCCTATTCTAGACCAAAAATCTCTGATCTCTCAGGGGGGGGGGGGGGCAGGCAAAGGCCATCTTTGATGTAAGGCAAAGGTTATGCAGTTCACCTTTGCACTTATGAAAGGTACATAGTACATGTATGTTGCTTTGAGTTGTACAAAGGTACCTTTGATTCACCTGTGATATGCATCAAATGTCTTCTAGTACTTTTGGCATGATCCAAAATTGTGTCAAAAGCAACATCAAAAGTATAACCTTAATCTCATTTGATGCCTCAGTGTGTTGTACAACTCTGTCACACCTTTCATGGTTCAATTCAAAGGTGATTGTGTAGTGGTAATTATTCATGTTATTCATGTTTGGGTGTGGAGGGTGGGGGGGGGGGGGTCAGCACCAATTGCATCTTCATAGACTGTGCTACTACATGTAGACTTGGGAGGCAGGCATAGACTAGTGGTTAATACAGCACTTGACTTGTAATCTAATTACTGGTTGAATTTGTACTCAGATTTTGTCACTGTCACATGCTTGTAACACAGTGAACACTACACCTTAATCTCAGGGATCAAATTGTTTAAAATTGGAAAAATTAACATTTAATTCCTGCCTCTAATTGTCTCTTTCAGGAAATCTTGATTATGGATTTGTTTTGGAAATGCATACTCATTTGCGTGAAACTAAACCATCAACGCTACATATTTCAGTAAGAATTTATTTCATTTTTTGATGCTCTGATATGAATCAATATCTTTTATAATAAATTATTGAAATTAATATCCATACTATTTATTCTTGTAGATTAATCAAGTTCATCCATTCTCTGATGGTCTCCTACGAGAAGTGATTTCAGCAGATTTTGATGAAGAAGTCTGCCAACTTGGTAGGATGTTTGTTATTCTTACATCTGTTGTGAGAACTTCATGCGATTGATATAATGTCATGATTACTTAAAATAAAACAATTGATCATTTGTAATTAATATGGTTTTCAGTTAAATGAGGGTTGTCCAATACTGTCGACTGGAATCCAGTGGTATCCCCTTGCTTTCCATCGGAAAACCGGAAGCCTAGTGGTACTGTTGACTGGAATCCAGTCGTATCCCCGTGTTTTCTGGATGAGGGGGTCGAAAGTCGTTCTGATGGAGTCCATCGGATCCATTGGAAACGATTAGATTCCGATGGAAAAGTACATTTTCTATTCGTGAGAGACTTAGCAAAATTCCACTCATGTTGGATGAGGGTGTTTTAAGTCGTTCCGATGGAGTCCATTGGATCCATTGGAAACAATAAGATTCTGATGGAAAAGTACATTTTCTATTCGTGAGAGACTTAGGAAAATTCCACTCATATTGGATGAGGGTGTAGAAAGTCGTTCCGATGGAGTCCATCGGATCCATTGGAAACGAAAAGATTCCGATGGAAAAGTACATTTTCTATTTGTGAGAGACTTAGCAAAATTCCACTCATGTTGGATGAGGGTGTTTTAAGTCGTTCCGATGGAGTCCATTGGATCCATTGGAAACGATAAGATTCCGATGGAAAAGTACATTTTCTATTCGTGAGAGACTTAGCAAAATTCTACTCATGTTGGATGAGGATGTAGAAAGTCGTTCCAATGGAGTCCATCGGATCCATTGGAAACTAAAAGATTCCGATGGAAAAGTACATTTTCTATTTGTGAGAGACTTAGGAAAATTCCACTCATATTGGATGAGGGGGTCGAAAGTCGTTCCGATGGAGTCCATCGGATCTATTGGAAACGATTAGATTCCGATGGAGAAGTAGATTTTCTATTCGTGAGAGATTTAGAAAAATTCCAGTCATGTTGGACTGAGGGGGTCGAAATTAGAAAAATCTTAGAAACGGATGCTTATTACAGATTACATGTACCACCTTTCAGTATAATCGTAGAACGCAGTCGTAGAGTAAAAGAATGGGACGATCGGAAGCTTCTGTAGTCGAAGTAGCACGCTTGTTTCAGGTCATTGCTTAATCAACGAACTATATAACCCGTGTGTTAGAACTAGCGTGCTTGTGTTGGGTCATGGCTTAAAGAACGAGGTATATTACATGTGTAGCGTGCTTGTCTCGGGTCATGGCTTAAAGAATGAAGTATATGTAGCGTGCTTGTCTCGGGTCATGGCTTAAAGAACGAGGTATACCGGTATTACATATATTACATATGTAGTGGATCCGATGGACTCCATCGGAACGACTTTTGACCCCCTCATCCAATATGAGTGGAATTTTCCTAAGTCTCTCACGAATAGAAAATGTACTTTTCCATCGGAATCTTTTCGTTTCCAATGGATCCGATGGACTCCATCGGAACGCCTTTCGACCCCGAGTGGAATTTTCCTAAGTCTCTCACGAATAGAAAATGTACTTTTCCATCGGAATCTAATCATTTCCAATGGATCCGATGGACTCCATCGGAACGACTTTCGACCCCATCATCCATCTCATCCACTTCCGGTTTTCCGATAGAAAACACGGGGATACGACTGGATTCCAGTCAACAGTACCACTAGACTTCCGGTTTTCCGATGGAAAGCAACGGGATACCACTGGATTGTTTACACTTCCGTTTTTATCTTGTGACTAGACTTCCGGTAACTCAAGTGGACTCGACTGTACTTCCGGTTTCATTTTTCGACTAGACTCCGTTGGACTCCAGGTTTTGTCCACTGGAATCTAGTCAAGAGTATTGGACATGCTTGTAATTTGGCTACAAAATCTTTCTCCAATTCAACCAATCAGAAGTTAAACCAAAACTAATTGTTAAAACTTTAACTTCCTGCATGTGGCCCTGGCAAAGTGTATTCATCTGAGTTTTGATTGTTTCATTGGATAGTCTGCATCTGTTGTGATTAGACAGAGTACCAGTAATAGTTACTTTGGTTTTGGTTTTACAACACTTGATTGAAAACCTTTCTCTATAGAAAGATGTTATCCATTTTAATTGTATATCTGGACAAGCTGAATTTAGCAACCATATGTTTTAAACATAAAAGCTGGTTAAAGGCAATTAAGATATTCCCTCACTCAGATAAGAAATTGATGTTATATAATACTGCTGATTATAATCGACAATTGGTATGTGATGCTTTAATTATTTGTTGTTGACCCAAACTAATTCCATTCCTTTCTAACAGGCAAATGTCTTGCACACTCATGCAACAAACATTGGTGTGATGGAACTTCTATTGGCTATAACAGTGATATGCTGTACATTGGCTTTTCATCAACCTTTCGAGATCTCTCAGCAGCAAATCCCTCTGTCGATGTCAACTTCTACCACAATGAGACAGGAAAATGGCATTTAACTGCTTCAGAAATGTTTTCTAATGATGAAGAGAAAATTGTTCATCTAACAGGGCTTATAGTGCACAACACTGATGATTCAGCGGCAAAACGTCACAGAAGAGCTGTCAAGTCACAGTGGGATTATGTCAAGTTTAAAGCCAAGATCACTAAAACTGCAGATAAAGTTTTGTACCAGGTACGTGCATTTATAGTTATGCACACTTTTAGTGTGTGGGCGGCACGGTGGTCTAGTGGTTAGCGCGTTGGACTTTCAACCTGAAGGTCGGTGGTTCGAGCCTGGTCTCTGCCGTCGTGTTGTTTCCTTAGACAAGAAACTTTACTCCACACTATCTCTCTCCACCCAGGTGTATAAATGGGTACCGGCGACAAAATGCTGGGGGTAACCCTGCGATGGACTAGTACCCATCCAGGGGGGAGTAGCAATATTCCTAGTTGCTTCATGCTACGGAAACCGGGTTAAGCTCCAGCCATGTGGGCCATCGTGGCCCGAGTGCAACTTTACCTTACCTATTTACACTTTTAGTGTGCTTCTGTTAGCAAAGGGTATTGGGGTTTTATTATGTTAATTAAGTTATAACTTAACTTTTTTCTAACATTAAGGGTTAAAATTTTCCACTGGCTGAGTGAAACAAAATAAGTGCACATGTTTTTCTCGCACACCACTGGGGTCTGGGTACAGGTCATAACCTGAAAGGCGGGCAGTTGCTTTTGTTGTCCACCATTACTGACATTCCCATCCACCCACCCAAAGATGTCAGTTTTGCATGCTGTGTAAATATAATGTGCAAGCTTGTCATTTTGTTAGTGTCCGGCCACTTCTTAGGGTTATGATATGTGTACAATTTTATGAGTTTTAAAATAAAGGTCAGGCTTACAGTAATTGGCACAAGTTATGGTGGTGTTTTCCTGCCTTGTGGTTACGAGTATTGACTGGACTTTCTTATGACTGTGACCTCACAAATACATGTTATTGTTGTTTTTTCCATTTCAGCTTTTTATGGTACCATCAAATGGGCTTTATTACAGAGTACTAAAGGATGAATATACACTGGCTTGTGTTAAACCTTCACCAGGTGAGGTTTTCTAAGCTACATATTTTTACAAGTTAGCCAATGACAGAGAGCGTGAGTTCAATTGACTGGCATGCCTTCTCACAAAGTTCAGGGCACAATCAAATGTAATCTTGTTGCTTTCTGTTTATCAATGAAAATAAATACAAAGATTTGCATAAACAGTATGTGATATTTGCCCATTTTCGTTTTTTTAAATTTCCTATGTGCCACCATTAAAGATTTTATGGCATCATATGGTCGCCTAATTGTTGCTTACACTGTATAAAAGAACATTGCTTCTTATTAAACAAAAGCAGCATCCATATGACTTCATAAAATCCAAAATATTAATGGTGGCTAGCGAAATTTAAAAGCAAACATAGGTGATACTCATATCCAATTTTTTGTACTTACAGACTTTTTTGTTTACTTTAATTTTCTTTCCAATTTATTGCTAAAAAAGATTTTGAATTTACATGTATTTCCAACAATTTAATATCAATAACAGTGACCTAGATGAATGCTTAACAAAGTTGTTTGAAAAGTACTGTATTAAAAATTGTGGCATATCAAATATGTTATAGCTGACTGGCCTTTAGTTTCATTATCATTTTTTCCGTTTTTCCCCTTAATTCTTTTGTTTAAATACCGACATCCTCAGTGAATGATTTCATCCTAAAATTTTAGTGGCTGTTTTACTATAAACAGTTTCAACCGAAAAGTTTTATTAAAACATTTCATCTATTTTTTCTGTTTCTGTTAGACCGCCTCAGTGATGCCAACAAGATTGCTATTGTAGCATCTGTTTCGGCAATGGTGGGAGTAGTCATTGGTGTTACTGCGGCAATACTCTACTGCCAACGCCGCGGCGGAAAATACAAGCGCCCAACACTGATTGATGACATGGAAACCCAGGATAATAATAGGCTATGAGCCATTTGATGTTTGCTTTTACTGCATCAATAGCTCATCTCTTTGTAAAAAATACAATTTGACATGTTTGTTGATAAACGCGATCTGATTTTCAGGTGCTGCCAGATCATACAATTTCTGAGGTTTACATAGCCATCTCGGAGAGTGAATGAAAGCTTTGTTCACTTTGTGTGGTTTCCCTGGCAGTCTCAGAGAATTGAATGAAAGTTTCTTTCACTTTGTGTGGTTTCCCTGGCAGTCTCAGAGAACTGAATGAGTTTCATTCACTTTGTGTGTTTTCCCTGGCAGTCTCACAGAACTGAATGAAAGTTTCTTTCACTTTGTGAGGTTTACCTGGCAGTCTCAGAGAACTGAATGAAAGTTTCTTTCACTTTGTGTGTTTTCCCTGGCAGTCTCAGAGAAGTGAATGAAAGTTTCATTCACTTTGTGTGTTTTCCCTGGCAGTCTCAGAGAACTGAATGAAAGTTTCTTTCACTTTGTGTGTTTTCCCTGGCAGTCTCAGAGAACTGAATGAAAGTTTCTTTCACTTTGTGTGTTTTCCCTGGCAGTCTCAGAGAAGTGAATGAAAGTTTCTTTCACTTTGTGTGGTTTCCCTGGCAGTCTCGGAGAAGTAAATGAAAGTTTCATTCGCTTTGTGTGATTTCCCTGGCAGTCTCAGAGAAGTGAATGAAAGTTTCTTTCACTTTGTGTGGTTTCCCAAGCAGTCTCAGAGAACTGAATGAAAGTTTCTTTCACTTTGTGTGATTTCCCTGGCAGTCTCAGAGAACTGAATTAAAGTTCCTTTCACTTTGTGTGATTTCCCTGGCAGTCTCGGAGAACTAAATGAAAGTTTCTTTCACTTTGTGTGATTTCCCTGGCAGTCTCAGAGAAATGAATAAAAGTTTCTTTCACCTTGTGTGTTTTCCCTGGCAGTCTCAGAGAAGTGAATGAAAGTTTCATTCACTTTGTGTGGTTTCCCTGGCAGTCTCACAGAACTGAATGAAAGGTTCTTTCACTTTGTGTGATTTCCCTGACAGTCTCAGAGAAGTGAATGAAAGTTTCATTCACTTTGTGTGGTTTCCCTGGCAGTCTCAGAGAACTGAATGAAAGTTTCTTTCACTTTGTGTGATTTCCCTGGCAGTCTCAGAGAACTGAATGAAAGTTTCTTTCACTTTGTGTGTTTTCCCTGGCAGTCTCAGAGAAATGAATTAACGTTTCTTTCACTTTGTGTGTTTTCCCTGGCAGTCTGAGAACTGAAAGTTTCATGCTACTCTATGATAGACAACACAAAGTGCGGGCCCTCATCTATCAAAATTCACCATAACACGTAGAATTCTGTCACATATGAAGTAATAACAATTCTTGTGTGCAATCCTGGACAAATCAAATCAAAATCAAAACAATTTATTTAAGTGTCAAAGTATTTAGTATGCGAGTACTAATTGTGGACACTTTCAAGAACTAATTGGAATTTGGAAGTGTTGGTTTTTGAGGAGAGGGGAAAACCGGAGTACACGGAGAAAAACCTCCCGGAGCAAGGAGAGAACAACAACAAATTCAACCCACATATGACGCCAGACCGTGAATCGAACCCGGGCCACATTGGTGGGAGGCGAGTGCTCTCACCACTGCACCACCCATGCTCCCCACATACAGTGTAGTGTTGAAAAAGGGTCTTTAAACCTAAGAATTTTTTAAAGAAAATAATATTTTACTTTCATTGATCGTATATTTATACAGGGTCTTATATGTAGTGGTGTTTTTCTGATATGCAATAATATTGATCGTAATGTGCTTTTTTTATTTTACGTATGATAATATATTATTTGTGCATATTATTAATTGGGGATACTATTCTGTAGGTCGGTTAATTTTTATATGAAAATTTGGGGATTCATTCATGAATCATTGATTTTGTGCTTTAAAATAATAATTTATTGTCAAAGAAAATCTTGCTTTGAAGGAATCTTTAATTGCTTGGTTTAAAATTGGCTGAAATATTCATATTTATAAAGCGTTATTCTGATGGTGAAAATCATTTTTTAACCTAATAAATTATTCAATGCCATTGCCATTTAATAAATGCATTAAATAAATGATGTGATGGTTAATGCTAGAATGTATTGTTAGCACTTAAATAAACTGTGAATGGGTACATGTAGATTTAAAATAATTGGTAATACAGGAGGGGCTGTTCCTTTTTTTAAGATAAATTTATTTTCAAGCAAAAATCAGTATATTTTGTTGTTATATAGTATTTTCAGTCCTAGTGTCTAAAATATCCTACCGAACAGGCCTTTTCTTAGTTCATAATAAAAAGATCTAAAGGATGAAGATGTGGCCATCTTCATGCTCTCCAACACCTACATCTCCCATTAAAACGATTGAAAGAAAACTCGCCAACTTTTTCCTGAAATGTTCATTTTACAGGGAGAGTAGATAGGCAATTGGTGACATTGGATTCAGATTTTACTGTGTTACAAAATTTAACCGGGTCGTATTTTACTATGAAAACAACTGCCCCAGTACCGTAAAATCCTCCATTACCCCCCCCCCCCCCCCCCCCCCCCCTCTAATAAGTTACGGTTTTTGGAGAAACAAAATTATTAAGCCCCCTTCCCCCCTTATTTCCCTTTGTTTTATATTAACAATGTCGTTTTCCTCGAAATCTAGTTACTTCTTCTTCTGGGGCCGAGCCTCATATAACGCGGGAATTGACGCAAGAATCGTGTCATCGTTCCGGATGGCCGCCATTTTGGATTTTCGTCATCTTCAAGATTGAATAAAAATCAAAACAACAATGCAAAAATAATCTTAAATTGTATCATTTACTACAGGAACGTTGTGTTTAAACGTTAATTTAAGCGGAGAATTCAAGGAATTGGCAAGGTTCGTCTTTTCGGCGTAACCAGAGGCAATGTTCTCATGTCTTTGATTGGTACTGCCCATCTTCAGGGAGAAAATGGCCTTCAAAATTAGTCTAGTGTACAGAAGACCAATTAAAGCTCAGCCTGAATAGGATAAACAGAATTGTTCTGCTAGCTTTTAAGCTTATTTAGTTCTATTGTAGTTTCTTTTTTTCCCGGAATCATATCACTGGAGAGTTTCATCTCTGCACGGGGTCAGTTCATGCTAACTTTTCAGTCCATGCCAACTTTTCAGTCCATGCTAATTTGTCATTTATCAGGATCTCACAGTGCATGCATGCCATGAAATACTTCCAAAATATTTTCTTTTTCGATTGAACAATTCTACCATAACAAACAGTCGTAGAAACTCATCAGAAACGGCAAAATGTAACATTTATACCAAGGCTCTTCTGAAGTTTCTCTTACTCTTCTGGACAATTTTTAACTCGTAAAGACGTGAAGCGTTGATTGAGTTATAGCAGATGGCGACAAATATGCAAATTTTCCATCGCAATGCTGTAAACGTTTCTTGGTAATTCCGCTGACCAGTACTTAAGGTTTGAGGTAATGGTCCACTGTCTTACGCATAGGGATGGCGTCGGAGGGAAGGGGGTGAGGGCAGTAAGCAGCTTTTACAAGATCTTCTCTGATTTGTGGGAAAACAATGCGCTTATGCGCTTGCATAAGAACGTTTTATGGTTTATTTTAACTGGGTCACGCACCCCTTCCCTCTCAACGAATTTTGCGTGACATGTAAGTCTTGTTTTGTTTACATATTATCAGATATCATTTATTACGACTGAATTTACAACTGGATTTAAACACGTTTTATAAGCATTTCTCTAAAACTAGCGACAACACAAAAAAAACCAAATTCAATCACAAGTTGATATCAACATAAATTCCCATCGAAAAATGTAATTTCTTTTCAGGTGAAGTCCAAATGCCAGTAGCTTGACTCGGCTATTTGGAAACAAGAACGTGATTACGGGCACGGCGAAAATCACGAGGTCGCATGTCAACCAATCAGACCAGTGGAAGTCCTCCCGCGGGATACGGGAAACTTTAAAAAAACAAGGCAATTTGTGACTACAAAAAGCGGGACGAAAGCTAAGAAAGGAAACAAGGAGACCTTACCGAAACCTTGACTCGTGCCGCTATGCGCATGAGTAACAAAAGAAAAACAATAGAGCTGCGTGATACCCAGGTCTACTGATGAATTTAGAGGTTGTTAAGAGCTGCGTGGTATCTGGGGAGGGGAGGGTGGGGATTGGATGCAGAGGGGAGAGGGGGTTGCGGTGGAGCAAAACTCGGTTGGTTCTTATTCACGAGCTGGCTTGATGGAGTCTGATTCATTCTTGTCTCTTGAGCCTTCGGTTTATTGCAAACGTTTCTACTTTACGCAGGCTACGTTGACGTAACAACTCGGCCGGTTTGTCGATGTCTTCGCGCGTACAATAATAAACCAATCAGATGCATTTTATTATTTCGCCCGAAAACCAATCAGAGAGTCACCAATCAAATGGTAACGTCAGTACTGGTTACTTAATAAGTATGCGGAAATCCAAACGTTAGTCTTGGATATCAAAATACGTATGGAGGAAATCCGCAGCTCGGTATCTTCATCCCTTTATAACTACTAATTAAAAACAAATAACTAGAGCAGTTTTCAATTGAGTGTCGTAAAACCAAAACCAAAGTAATTACTCTGACCAATCACAGCAGTCGTAAACAATCCAATGAACCAATCAGAGCTCGAAGCAATTAAATGTCGGCGGCGCCAAGCGCGGGAAAACGCGTGCGAGCAAGTCACGATTGGTTTTGGTTTTACTTCTGATTGGTCGAGAAAGTGGCGCGAGATTTTTTAGCCAATCACAAAGCGTAACAATGCAAAACCAAAGCAATTGTGTAATTACTTCCGATACTCAATTGAAAACTGCTCTAAAAATGGTAAATAAACAAAACGTTTATATAATAGAAGAAATTTGCGCGCTGATTGTTCCATTCGAGTTCGTTTTTAACTCATCTATACGCGAAGCGTTGAACGAGTTATACACTAGCAGTGGGGCAAAAGTTTACCCGATCGCTCTATTGGCTGTTAACATCGAGCCTGCGATTTGTAACAGTCACCTGCCTTACTCGTGGGGACCAACACGGTATCCCCGTAAGAATAATGAATAGCATTACTTGCAAAGAGCAGCTTGAAATTATGGATATTATTAATTCAGGCCACCACCGGGATGGTATCTTCCCGTGGTGCTTTGTTGCACCATAACAGAAAAAAAGATGGCGACCGCGAAAGGGAGTAAAACGGTGAAAAGTGCCAAAGAAGATTAGGGTTAGGCTAACCCTACTGGATACAGAAGCTCACGAGCTGGAAAAATTGTCACCGCGCCGTTGCTTTCGTATAATTTGAGTCTGCGTTCCAGTTCGTTCCAATTCGTTAAGTACGGTCTAAATTAATGATATCCATAATTGCAAGTAATGCTATTCATTATTCTTGAGGGGATATCGTGCTGGCCAGAGGCAGCGGCGTAGGAATTTTTCAGAGGTATGCACGATCACTATTTTCAAACACTTCCCCTACCTCCTCCCCCCACCCTCAAGTCCCAAATCTTTCTTTTTTCCCACTTTTTCAGGTAGGCACGTGCGTACGTGCGTACAGGTAGCTACGCCCCTGAGAGGCGGTAAGGTCGGTGAACATTGAGCCCGCGATATGCAATGGTCACCTGCCTTACCCATGGGGATGGTATTGGATGGTGGGGAATTGGACGCAGGGAGTGGGGGTCGGTAAGGCTAAAGTCTAGGAGAGGGGGGGAGGGGTCACGAGTTGGCTCATGGGAGCCAAAGGCAATAGTATTAAAACACGACCGAATGCATTATTAACCTCTCATCTATCGTAACAGTGAAACTCTGGAATTTCAAACTTTAATAATTATTAATACCATGAGGAATAGAAGACGAAAGTTTACAATGTGTTGTAAGATATCATCAACATAGAAAAGAAAAGGTGAAAGACATAACATTGTTACAAGGTAATCGTATTAGAGATAGTCAAATTCAAGGGTAAGAACAAACCTCGTAAAAAAACATTAATGCGAATTTTAGGTACACTTGTAAAGAAAAACGTAACCCTTTCACTTCCAAGAGTCATACCTGCGTCGTGTAATGTAGTTCTAACGTTTCGAGTCTGTCGATGAAATCCTGAACTATGACCATTTAAATGAAAGCTATTGATCAGTACTTTCATGTGGTACTGTTTATTATGCTGAACAATGTTCTAACGTTTTGAGTCTGTGGATGAAATCCTAAAGTGTGACCATTCAAATAAAAGCTACTGAGCAGTACTTTCCTGTGGTGCTGTTTATTATGCTGTACGAGGTGGTTCTAACTTTTGAGTCTGTGGATGAAATCCTAAAGTGTGACCATTCAAATGAAAGCTATTGAGCAGTACTTTTCTGTGGTGTGATTTTCTCGACGGTTAATGTTGGCCTATTTTCAGGAAGTGAATGGGTTAAACCAGCTTATGCCACAAGGAAAATTTCTAATGACAAGAGTTTGGTAAATACCATTTACAGTGCACTCTGTTCTTTGTAAGATGAACTTTATACTTGAGAGCAAGTTAAAACAGAAAGCCAAAGCGTAAGGCATCAAAACACCCCCAGAGCATGGCGTCTGGGGTGCAGTGAAGACCACTTCAGAGTTGTTTTAAAAAGCTTAAATTTAGAAGCGGGAAGAGCATTCCTTGGAATAACTTTAAAGACCTAAAAGCTGATGAGAATTCCAAAAAAAGATTCAAAGCAAATTTAAACAGTTCGCCACACAGTGGCACAATAAAAAAATCCCCAATTAATAATGAAAGAATCTGCACAAGATGTGGCGGCGAATGGTTTTTCAAAAATTATGAGCCTTGCAAAATTCTAGTAGAATTTCACAGCTCTCATAGTCTCGTTTTAAGCTGTTTCTCTCCGTCTCAGAGTCTCGATTTATTTTCATAAAGCCCTTTAGAATCTCGATCTCGCATTTTAAGAAGTAAAAAAAGTCTTGGGCTCACAGAAAAAAAATGGTTGTCTTGAATTTACCATTTGCCACCTCCACAAAAATGCCCTAGTAAATGAGCCACAATAGAGCGGTATTCACCGAGTGTCGTAAAACCAAAACCAAAGTAATCACTCAGACCAATCATAACAGATGCAGACAATCCAATGAACCAATCAGAACTCGAAGCAAATACATGTAGCCGGCGCCAAGCGCGGGAAAACGCGTGCGAGCAAGTCACGATTGGTTTTGGTTTTACTTCTGATTGGTTGAGAAAGTGGCACGAGATATTTTAGCCAATCACAAAGCGTAGCAATGCAAAACCACTTTCGACACTCAATTGAAAACCGTTCTATTTCCAACAAATTCCTTTTTTTGGTGAAAATGCCTAAAGTCACCTACAACATCTTTCCTAGTATCCTAGAGTGATTTTACTTCATCTGTGAAATAGTAGAATAGTACGCACTATTAGACTATAATTCCATTGTTTCCTTTTGTTTAATTTGGACTATCACACACTAATTGTTAGATAGTGTTTCACAGATGAAGTAAAATCACTCTATCATGTTGTCATTTTTAATTTGCATAATACTAACTATGGATTACTGGTCTTATCACCCTAGCTAGATATACATTATAGTAACTACTAGTAACTCAAAGGCGCATACGTTTGGGACTGTTTTGTTATGGTAATACAGTCAAAGCTCTTGAAAGCGACCGCCTTGCTCCTGTTTACAAACGACCAGCAACTACAGGCTCAACAACCATTCCACGAAATCCCATTTGATGAAATTCTCGGTGAAACTCTGCAATTTAATTCTTTATAGACAAACTGCTACCCTGCGTGCCAGAAGCTTTTCTCGCACTCTCAATCTCTCTCATATTACACACTTCTTATGTTAGCCTGGCTGGTCAGTCTTTGGCCCATCACTGGGCTTCGGCTGGCCCCGATTACCCACAAAATCGTGCCACAAGAGAGCCTCTGGTACCCAAGGCACCAGTTAGCTGGTAAGCTGGCAAATCCCCGGTTGCAAGAAGAGCTTTAACCCTTTCACTCCCAGAGTCAATTATGGAGGTGTAATGCAGTTTTAACTTTTGAGTCTGTTGATGAAATCCTTTGGTGTGACCATTTAAATGAAACCTCTTCAGCAGTACTTTTGCATGGTACCATTTGTTCTAACTTTTGAGTCTGTTGATGAAATCCTATGGTGTGACCATTCATATGAAACCTCTTCAGCAGTACTTTTGCATGGTACCATTTGTTCTAACTTTTGAGTCTGTTGATGAAATCCTATGGTGTGACCATTCATATGAAACCTCTTCGGCAGTACTTTTGCATGGTACCATTTGTTCTAACTTTTGAGTCTGTTGATGAAATCCTATGGTGTGACCATTCATATGAAACCTCTTCGGCAGTACTTTTGCATGGTACCATTTGTTTTTCAATGTTACAAAATAAAATTTTGGATTTTTCTTGAATTTTGATTTTTGGCACTCTTGGGAATGAAAGAGTTAGACGGTATACTGTACCTATTTGGTTTTTGGAATAATTGGAACATAGCAGTTTGCTCTGCTTCAGATGGAACAATGAATGTCCATAATACAGAAATTTATTGGAAGGCAGAGAAATTGTTTGGTTCACTTGGAAAAGGCAAAATGTTTCTCTGGAAAACGGGCATGGTTTACTTACAGTGCGACGTGCCTTTAAGTTAGCATAAGCACCCAACAAACATTGTTTTCAAGTTAGACAATCAGAGAGGGCAAATTCAATTGACGGGCACGCCTCTTCGTAAAGTTCAGCATAATATAGGAGTGACTAGAATGGATACTCCAAAATCAGGTTGGACCACCTCGGACGCCTTATTGAGACTTATATAACGGAGTAACTGGTTAGCTTGCAGTCGAGGTTGGGGTTAGCAGTTTGTATAGTTAAATTTAGGACAAAACAACCCGAGAAGCTAGGTGTACTCTGGTACGGTAGGCTATGTAAGCCTAACCCTAGCTGAGGTCACAGGTTCAATCCTGAGTGGGGATTTTAGATTTTCTTTTTTACACTTAAAAATTTATTGAAAATAAATTTGGTGTCGACATGACGTTATATAATTCTCAATAAGTGTCCGGGGTGGTCCATCCTGATTTTGGAGTATCCATTCTAGTCACGACCATAATCACAAATGTAAGCTTACGGTTTCGCGTTTATCACAGGATTGTATAGTTAGTTACAAATTAAAAAGATTTTATTCACTTTTAGTTATTACTTCAGATGTATCTGCAGTTACGAGAATGATTATAAGAATTAGCTGGTGGAATCGTAGAAACTTGTAAGAAAGCTCGTTGGTGCCCACAGTAAGGTGGTAGAGTCTACCTGCTTTTGCTCAGAAGGAGGTCGGACACCTTATTGAGAATTATATAAAGTAATGTCGACACTAAGAATTTTATTTTCAATAAATGTTTAAGTGTAAAAAAGAAAATCTAAAATCCCCACTCCGGATTGAACCTGTGACCTCAACTAGACTACGGCTTATATAACCTACCATACCAGGGTACCACCTGGCTTCTTGGGTTTTTTTAGGCCTAAATTTATCTATAGAAACTGCTAACCCCAACCTCAACTGAAAGCTAACCAGTTACTCCGTTATATTATTCTCATTAAGGTGTCCGACCTCCTTCTGAGCTATAACATTTAGACTCAACCCAGTAAGGCAGGTTGTACTGTAGAATAAAATTATGCTGAATAATTATGTTCTTTTGAGAAACCAGAACCAGAATAACACCAAATCTAATCTGTCCCCACATAATTACAGGAAAAAAATTAATGGATCGAAAGTGCATACATGTATGAAACAAAGATTTTGTTCACTAAAAAACTAACTTAAACCTAAGTTTAATTTCCTAGCATCAAAATTAGGTTCCCGAGCATGTAAATATAACCACAATATCAAAAGGCAATAAAAGAGATGAATAATTATTCCACATGCACTTCAAGACCAGTAAAAGTGTTCAACACTTAATAAAAAAGCTGCATGCAAGAAGTTTTGGGATTTGCCTTGTCACTTTAAGGGATGGCAAATTATCTTTTATAATACATGTATATGGGTCTAGCAAAGTGTCAGAAAAACATGCACCACGGTGATTTTACCAGATAAGCCCATGAAAAGAACACCTTTACTCCCTTTAAAGGGCAGAGTCACAGGAAAATGGTATCATTTCAGAAACCATAAAATGTTTTTGTGCAACAGAAACCAAAATATCATGGTCTGGCAGTTTTGTGATAAATAACCACAAAGTGTACCAAACGTGTCAGTGAGTGTCTCTAGTCATAGACAGACTGGGTCTAAATGAATTGCAACTTGTAAAACGTTAGCCTAACTTTTCACAAGTCCCCACATTTTCGTTTCCAAAACGGGTTAAAACAGACCAGGATTTGTCCCAGTTTCAAGAATTGGTTGACTTATTTCTTTTGGTGTTTTCGTATTCTTTTGTAAATAAGTAAATGGTATAGAGTACTAAAGTGTGACGTCACAAAAACTTAAATTTGTGAAATTATGGGATTTGATTAGATATTCAGAAAGGACATGACGAAAAATGCCCACTTGCCAAATTAAAATAATTGCAATGGCATTTTTCGTCATGCACTTTACAAATATCTAATCAAATCCCATAATTTCACAAATTTAGTTTTTGTGATGTCATCACTTGTAGTTAGTACTCCATTGTAGCATGGTTAGAACCAAAGTACAGGGCTGTCACTAAGATTTCAAGTTGCTGGGTAAATGCAATTAGTAGGCGGGAAATCAAACAGCTGGGGAGTTCTTTTGGTTCTATTTTCCTATGAAAGTAGCTGGGGACCACACTCATAGTAACCAGGGGAAATCCCTGACCCCCGTCCCTTAGTGACAACCCTGAGAGTAGGTCAAAATCCTGGTGAAACTGCCCATTAAATTATATGTTCTGTTTTGTCTACTTGGGTCTATTTTAAAGACACTGGCTATTGCACTTCGTTCATGGGTTATACACAGAAAAATAACTCCAAGATCAGTTTACTAAGCCTATAAGCAATGATATGTTGGTAAGACAATACCTATAAAACATCATTATTAAAATGCAGAATGGTATAAAAATAAAGGCAGGAAACTTAAGAAGGAAAAGAACTGCTATCCGAAAAAAAAATCTGCCCTTTTGCAAAAAAAAAAAAAAAAAAATGAGCAAGTCATGTAAAAAAGTAAAGAGAAATGACAGTTTAAACTCGGTTGTAACTTGTTAAACAAAGTCAACATGAATGTACATGGTTTTGGTTGATTGTAATGTTTCTTCAGTCAAAGTTTTAATACAAAGTTCTGATTTAATCCTGCCACTCCTAAAGCCTGAAACTTTGATATCCTTTTAATGCAGTGGCTCTTAATTTTGAGCCTGTGGATTAAAAATCCTAAAGTGCACAACCAGTTCATTTCCATGTTGCTGGAATGTGGAATTAGTTTGAACACCATGCATTTACATGCATGAGCTGATGGCAGAGACAGGATTAAACTTAGATTTTTCTTTTCCCTCTCGTCGTGTCCCAAATTTAAGTAAAAATACCCTAGTAGATAAAAAGTTACTATCCAGTGTGCAATATTGTAATTGCATTAACAAAGCCAGAGAATACAGACAACCTTTCACACTGCGACTGTGCAATGCATTTAACAGTTTTCTTTCAATTGACAGGGAAGCCCCACAGACACATTATGCCATGACTTCTCGAGACAGTAATACTTAGTTGGGGGGGGGGGGGGGGGGGGGGCTGAGATGGGGACGAGCAGAGACAAGGGTGTGAGGACTGAACCAGAATTCCAAAGGTGTCAGGAAGCAGGACAAGTAGAAAAAATTGCATAACATTTTAAAAGAATTTGCATTAGAAAAAGTTCAAAGATAGGATAGGAATAGGGCAGGAATTATTAGTAAAGGGTACGGAAAGCAAGAAATTCAAGATGGTGTCCCCATATGAATTGCATTTGAACATTCTTCAAAAACTGTTTCCAAAGCAGCCACTGTAAGGTTGCAAAAGGTCATCTGTTTTCTCAGGCAGCCATTATATTATTATAATACACTGCAAGCTGTTATCTCCCTGTTATTTTCAGCCTCATAGAACAGGACTCAAGAGAACAGGAAGAAAACAGTTTCCCCACCAAAGCCACCCAATTGTATCAATAAATAATACATAGTTTACACAATAACAATGAATTATTAAACATCTTTTCAAATGGTATTTTGACAGCTAGTTGACTAAATTGTTAAAAGCCCTAGTTTCCACGTTTGTCATGTGGCCTGTTTAGATGCAATGTACTCGCTGTAAGCAACCGTCACCTTCTCACTTTGGTAACGTGTTACTTTAACGGTGCTGCGGACTTCGGCCGTGATGGTCCCTTTGTAGCCACCTTTCCTCAAGAGAGAGTCAATAGTTTGGATTTGATTCCAACCTAAAAGGCAGTTTTAAAAATGATTTTAAAGCGCTTTCTTAACAATCTTTTAGTAGATCCAGATTGGCAGTGAATTCTGCTTTCATGTATTACAACTCCTCCTTGGTTGCAATGCATAGCAAGGACTAGCCCTGAAGTACGTTTAAAACCTACAGTATGTCAGAGATTTTTGATATCTGTTTTCAAAACAAAATTAAAGTGATTTGAACATTACATACAGTTTTCTATCTGATCCATTTTGCATTCGTGCCAATTAAGAAAAACCTTGATACAGTTTTGGAGACCAATGTCTGATTAAATTAATATCATGCAACTACAGTACTGATACAGTGTAGTTCTGATGAGTGAAATTATGGCAGCTCCTGCAATTCATGTTAAACATAGGTCATTTTGTGTTAGCGCTTACAGGGCTTCATGCACGACATAGTCAAACTCCTTGAGTGTAACCTTAACTGAAGGTTTAAAAACAGTCACTACTGTTACCTTGTTCTTTGGCTACTTCAGGAAGGTATGTGGCTGTACGGTGAACACCCTTTTCATTGTAGAACTCTATTCTTATGCCATGGACACCAATCTAAGATGCGAATAACAGCAGTTACATCTTGTATGCTACATTGTATATAAGTAGGTATTTGCAAAGCTAGCAAGATTTGCTAGTGGCATGTCAAATTTTATAAGCCAAAATAAATTTTCACTAGTATATGTTTCTGCCTTCCAAGAAAATGGCCCCTACCAGGTAGGGATAGAAATAAGCACTCACCCAGGCACATATCAAGGGTGAGTACAAACTGGACATTTTTTTGGTGTAGTTCTGAAAAGTCACTTGCCCAACTGGTGAGTGCTGTCAAAATAAAGTTTCAAACCCTGCATGTTTCTAAGCCTTAATGCAAAAATAAGCCTCATGTACATGTATGTATTATTATATAAAAGATACACTGTACTCACTTCCCAGTCTAAACAACTGACACCTTCCTCAAAGTTGGTCAAAACAGACACAGAACAATAAAGGAGAGTAAGCTCCTCTTTAGTTACAGGAGAAAATCGGCTATCTCTTAGGGCACTGAAAAAAAAATTACATATTAAAGATTACATCGTTCTCATTTTCATTACTGAGCTTAACATTTACCATGATCTTTTTTATTTGGCACCTCACATGATGCTTTTGACACTGCTGATCCCAATAGCACGCAGGATGCATGTAACATTATGAACCTAGTATATGGTCTAACTCAACCTGCATTGCAGGCGTAAACAGGGATGGGGGAAGGAACGCCTGCTTTAAGAACCAGACTATTTGCATTATGCCCACCAATATCCTTGTAATCAAATTACGTCAACTGTCAATAAGTTCCCCAAATAGAAACTGGCATGCGCTTTTATGCATGGATGACTTTGGGTAGGAATTTACTATGTTTACTGCCCAGCGCGAATTAGCCAATTGGAATTTTGCAGCCACCAGCATCTGCAGAAATGAACAAATGGAGGTCTTTATTGCAGGCATCCTTTCCCTCTCTCCTCAGTTCCTATCTCCCCAACACCTGTTACGCAGGCTAGGCCTAACTCGTTGCAAGTCTCTCATAGCTCAGTGGTTAGAGCATCCAACTGGTGTGCCGAGGTCATAGGGTTCAATTCCTGTCGGGGACTAAGATTTTTTTCTTGGGTGTTTCTTGATGTTGCGGATGCCATTGTTGGTTAGCTTTTGTTATGTGGTGTGGGTATTGTTCACGACAGTGTCTTTTGAATCTTTTGTTTTATGTCATTTGGTGATCGCAACATCTGCAACACCAAGAAACTACCTTTTTCTTTGTCCCATGCTCATGACATGGTGAAAATTACACCTTTCTCATAACGAATAGAGTAAGTTGAAATCCACCAAACAGAAAAATCTCTGAATGATTCATTAATAATGGTAATAGGACTGTCTAATTCTGTCTGTAATCATACAAGTGATTAACAAAATCACGAGTATGATAATTACAGACAGAATTGGACGACACGAAGTCCTGTTACCAATCAATCATAACTATAACAAAATTCAAGGATAAAACGTTAAATGGTTACACGTTTTGGTGATTAAAAACATAACAGTTGAGTGTGTTTTTGACCGAGATGCACGCACGGAAAAAGGATAGCATGCGCAAATGACGCGTACTGTCTAATTACATTGTCCAATTACAAGCATGACGTGTAAACTGTCCTATTAATGCTCTAATCGGACCTGCTGATAACCAATCAGATTTGAGAATTTTGTTATAGTTTTGATTAACCCTTTTAGCCCCAACAGTGATCAGCATCAAATTTCTCCTCGCAATATCAATGCTTAATCAATCAGAGAGGCCATGAGAATTAAGGATATGATTCTTTTTTCAACTTCTCCCCACTACTGCTATAGCAAAAGTATGGGGATAAGAAAGGAGAATTTGTATTTTGATACTGGGGTTAATAAATAATTCATCAAGCTTGAACAAAGAAAGATCTTAATTAGCATATATTTTGGCGATTTTATGCTTATGTTTTCTCTGTATTTAATGATCAGTTTGAAAAGCTATATCAAACACTTTCAATAAACAGTACTATAAAATTAATGCCAAGAATCGTGGCCGGCTTGACAGTCATTTTGTCCCTATCATGAGACTCATCAGAGACCATTCTGACACCTCTAACATCATGTTTTGAAGTGGAAGCAATTACAATCTAGCCTCATTACACATATCTAATCTAATCTATCCAACTTTTCTAGACTCATACAGACCAGAGGGAAAGGCACGAACGGGACTCAGGTCCCATGCGAGGTGCCATCCCTTCCAATCCCACAACCTGCAAGGTTGACCACACCACCGGGGTCTACGTCCCCTACTCTTTTCGAATAGTGATGTGGGATCTTTAACGTCCCACAAGAACAAATCAGAGAGTGCTGAGAGACGGGGCCTACAGTTTTTTCGTCCTTATCCGAGAAGACTAGAATGTCATACCATTAGTGGAACTTCATAACATGATGTTCGACAAGTCAACAACAATGATGTTCGACAAGTCAATAACATGATGTTCGACAAGTCAACAATTCACAAAAGTCTGTGATGAGTCTTGACAGACAGAACGTACCTCAGGTGTCCAAACACCTTGAAGTCGGTTAAAAAACTTCATGGCTGCACCTCCTTTTTTCTACTTACTTCTTGGTGTTTGAAGATCCTGACAAAACACTCATCCCCGTGTTTGATAAAGCCTGGTTTTCATATGTCGGGAAAATCCCAGACAATCAGGGATTTTGCTGTTCACGATCATCCCAGATTTTGCCAATGTGTTGGGAAAATCGCCGATTATTGCAAAAATCTGGGACGCATCAGTAAAATAAAAACACTTTTGATTTCTCCAGATGATTGGGTGTTTTCATAAATCGCCAAATCTGGGACGGTCAGGAAACAGCAAAATCCCCAATCGTCAGGGATTTTCCCGACATATGAAAACTAGGCTTAAATTTCATGTGTTCACATATAAAATGAAAAGGAGCAATCTGATTGGTTACATGTACATGAGTGGTCCAAAGTTAGCTTTTAATGATGCTATTATAAGATGCCCATGAATGACCTCACAAATCAAGTCTAATTAGCTAAAGGAAGAATAATGATGAAGCACTCGTACCTTGACAGAGTATATTCTTTTAGACCTTTATGCAATCGCATGGCAGAAAATGTACCTATACAACCACGGAGCCTGCGGTCATGACCAATCTTCCATGTTACAAAAAGTGGACTGCAACAAACATGAAAAAATTGTTGCACATTAATAGGGTATTTTCTCATAATATTTGTTCATCATTTAAATACCGTGGAATTCTGATTTTTCAAACCTTGTAGGGAAACAGAAATTAGTTTGAAAAATCGGGAGGTTAAAATGAAGAGTTCAAGAAATCAGGATTCCGCTGTAGCTGTCATTGATTTACAGTGACTGCATGCACATTATTACTCATGCGCGTAGCGGCATGAGTTATAAAATGGCCTCGGTTTTTCTTCTTATTTATTTTTTTTTGTGTCACGATTTTGCATGCAAATTTATGCACGCATATTTTACATTGTGCTCTTCCGGTTCATAGCTTTGCCATTTACACTTCCTGTTTAGTGACTTCCGGCCACTTTCACTTCCGGTAAAACAGCGTTACTGAAGCGTCACGACAGCGTCTCCTACAACCCTACTTACACAACTAATGTTCACGTTAGGTATATATAAGACGTAGAAGAATCATTGGCTTCATTGTGGTACAGCCTTCATTTACAAAACATTCAATAGTAAACAACGTGGTTTGCAGGAACGATGACTGAATGAAAGGATAAACTCTTCTCCATGTCGGACATCTTCTTATCATGTTTATATATATATACACTGTTTCGTAAAACATTCTTACGCATGCGCATGAGTATAGGCTGTTTGCAGCCTCTTGTTTTAGCTGAAATGCAAGTTGAATAGGATTAGAAGCATTATGTAATTAAACCTAGTATAATAACAGGTCATGTATGATCCTACATGTATTTGTATAGAATTGAACATGACACTGTATGATATTTAATACATATAATTCTGTCTGTTTAGATCCTATCAAGATAAAGAAGGATCCTGTAAAAGATTGTAGAAAAAATGTATTATAATTTTGTGAGAAAGGACCTATTATTAACTTAAGGCAAGATCTCATCATTCCTTAATTATCTTCAAAAATAGCATTTATTAAAAAAATACTTTTTTAAACCTACAATAGAAAATCATTGTGTATATGAGTGATATTTTTTCCTTTTGTATAATACGGTATTTGTTTTCTTATGCTCTTGTGGGTGAAACCAAATATATCTGCTGTCAGCATGAATTTAATTGAAAACCCAAATTTAGATTCTGCACGTAGAAGTGAAGAATTGAAACTTATTATGCACATAACAAATGAAAAAAAGAATTAATCAGTCATTTTTAGTGCCCATAGTAACAGTACACTAAATTCAAGTTTCAACTTGACTTTAGCAAATAACAAAAGGATTTACTGTTCAAAAGCGATATTGAACCCCCTGGCAAATCACAAACGTGACAGAAACAATAATATAATTATAACTTAGGCTTATTCATGCTCCGGAGATGATTCAACCCTCGTTCTGGGAGTATTGGGAGTAAAAAAAATGGTTTATTCAAAATATTGCCGAATTCATTCTTAATATACAGCGAATAATGTTTAACAAATGCATATCATAAATGTTAAGTTAAAAGGCCTCAACAAATTCAACAGCTGACACGAAAGCCGGTGTAAATAATTTCCATTTGTACAGGAAGCTGAAATATTAAGCCTTCCAGATGCCAAACTGCTCGCCTAAACAAGTCGATTTCAAGTAAAAAGAATCAAATATTATTGAACTTGAAAAGGAAATTTTTATATTTCTGTTATGCACTACCAACTCCTGAGAATGGTCGGCTACAGGTAAACATATCCGAAGAGTGATATAATGGCCTATAGCCCAGACTCAAACAAAAACATTGCCAAAATTGGAAGCTTTAATTTACATGAGTTTAAGCGAGAGTCATGCAAGACCTTGGGTTCGTTTCAAGGGCATGAATCACTTCTATTGCAATTAGGTACCAGAATATCCAGCTAGAAAAGCATATGTGACATTAAATAAAGAATTTGACTCCAAAAACAAATTCGTTCTTGGTAACGGAGACTTCAAAAGGAGTTCCTTCGCGATCGGTGAATTTTCACAGATCTTTTGTTGTCATGAATCGAGAAGCCTCTAAGCTCGCCAAGACATGTTTTCTGCTTCATATCGCGAACCGATGAACATCAAAACGGAGAGGAATGAAAAGAAATCGTCCTGGAAAACTGCAATTACAACAGGGAAGCTCACGATACTCACAATTCACCATTGGGAAATGTTGGCGGCCAGGGCGGCTCTTGATGCCGATATAAATGGCTGCTTAGGATATCAAAACAATAAAAGGCCATTTCTTTTGTAACTATACGACGACGGCAGTTGCTCCGAGGGGCTACATCATGGTTGGTATTTCGATAGTAGTTCATATCTTCGGCCTCCCGATCCGCAACCAGCAAACTCTGACAACAGTAAAACGGCATGAAAGTTGGATCTTGAAAATGAGCCTGCGGACGGTCTGCTCTGCGATTTTGTTTTTTTGTTCAAATTACCGGAAATGTCGTCACTGTGTTTGTATCCGGAAGTCAATGTTAACCCCATGTTTCCGGTCGTCTGTCTTTCTGATCTTACGTGGAGATTTGCACGGGGAAAAGTAAATAAACTTCTTATTTGTGGAAAAATACAATTTTAAATAACTGCTATTTAGCCTAGCTTTTTATAAACCTTTTTGAAGACAGTTTTTCCCACTTGCTCATAGCTCCTATGGAATTATGGGTAGTCCGAAAAGCGTTTGCATTTCCCACCAACCAGTGCGCTCCGTTTCACTAGGCCCCACGACTTTGCGATTTTATGGATTGGGACCGATTGGGACAAAGCAAGAAAGGTGGTTGCTCATAGCTCCTATGGAATTATGGGTAGTCCGAAAAGCGTTTGCATTTCCCACCAACCAGTGCGCTCCGTTTCACTAGGCCCCACGACTTTGCGATTTTATGGATTGGGACCGATTGGGACAAAGCAAGAAAGGTGGTTATGACTGCACGTACGTACAACATGTACCGCGTGTCTATTGCGGGTTAGATTGAATATGAAAACATTCTTAACCTTCCCCACTTCCCACCCAAAAAATAATAATGTTTCAGTTATTTATTCTGGTTGCTGTTTGTGTCCATGTCCGTCAATAAAATTTTAGGTTGTCCCTAAGGGGCGTGGCCATGGTTTGGCGGGTGGGGGGGGGGGGGGTTTGTGGTTACGGTTTGGTAAGTACTGAGTACACAGTGAAATAAGGTATAGAATTCCCTTTTGCCACAAAGTAACGGTAACTTAGGCCCCAGTCCCGGTTTAAACGGGGTCGCATTTCACATGTGATGAATCTAATGCCTATTTGGGTCGACTCAATAAATAATTAAAATCGACGAATTTGATTTAGACGTCGAATTTACAGATATTGAGTCGCATTTAATTCATGAGCGAGTTTTTATAGTTATTTATTAGCAAAGAGAAAACCGAAATGCCATAAATCCTCTATTAGGCCCCTGTGGGGCTTATTTATTTCAAGCATGTTTGAGGGTGTAATAGAGAGGGGGGCTTATTATAATTTGGTGAAATGCCTGGAGTTTACCACCTATTTTTTTGTCATTCATAAATTTCAATAGGTTCCCACAAATAAATAGAATGTTAAAAAGAACATGTACAATACACATAATGTCACCCAGATTTCCATGTACAAGTGCAAGTTCCAGTAATATTTCCGCCAAAGCTTGCGAGTACTGTGTTTGAATTTGTGCCCGGATTGGTACGGTAACAATGTGCCAGTAATTCAGTCTGGTGTTTATTGTTTTGGTTGTGAATGAAAAGGGGGAGGCTTAATTAATAAAATAAATTTCTTGCTCCAAAAAAGGCCCAGGGGGGTACTCCCTATAATGGGCTATACAGGGATGCTCCACCCGAAAGGGGTACCTTTTTTAGGCTGGTAATATATGAAAGAGTAAGGATTACACGAGTTGAAGCATATGAAAGGGTAGGGATTTCACGAAGTATAGGAAAGGGTAGGGAAAACACTGGTTGAAGTATATAATGGGGTAGGGAAAACTGCCATTTAAGTATTATAAAAAGTGCCTTTCAAAATATATCAAACAGATGCACGTAAAGGCTATTAATATGAAAGGGGTGCCATTTTCAATGAAAGGTATATGAAAGGGTACAATTTTCAATGAAAGGTATGTGAAAGGGGTTCCTTTTCTGTCAAAAACAGCATATGAAAGGGTAAGGGTTTGGACCTTGGGGCGGAGCATCCCCGTACAAAACTTTGTTGGGTACCCCCCCCCCCCCCAGGAAAAAAAGGGCTTATTAGAGAGGGGGTGGGGCATGGCTTGTTTTAGATGGGGCACTTACACTGTAATAGAGGATTTATGGGAAGAGCCCAGAAGGTTTTTGAAGAAATGCAGCAAGCAAATGGGATGAAGACATCAAGGCTTTTGAAAAGATGGTTCCTCAGAAGACTGTCTGGGTGCAAGGAAAAGAAAGCAATGAACTATACTTCTCTGGAATAATGTGTAACTTTTATTTGGCAGTTATGACTGATATTATATGTAATGGAAACTATGGTTCTACAGGAAACTCTTTGATTCTCTTCTATTTTTGAGATACTATCGGATTATGCTATCAGCTCATGTCAAGGTCATTTCTTCAGACGACTGAATTGGAGAGCAAGACATGGTATTTTATAGAGCTTGGAAAACTCCTAATAAATATAATAATGTCAAACTTCTCCCTCAGTTGTAAAATTCTGATAGGCACATTTGTACCCTTTCCGTATAAACTTAAACATTTTCATTGACAGGAGAACATCAAGCCCATTCTGAGGCCCTGCCAGAGTAAATTCTAACAAGCAACAATGGGGAAAAAGGAGCGACTAAAATTGCAACAAAACAAAACATTTATCATCCTTAAAAACCAACATCTATTTAGGCCTAGAATTTCTAAACCAGTAACATTGAAACAGCACCACAAGGCATTTTGAAACAGAGACAAGCAACATCCGACCCCCCTGGCAAAGCCTCCATACTGAGAAATGGGTTGTTTCCAAATGCAGTGTCTACATGTAAATTGTTGCTAGAAAACTGAGTATTCTAAATGTTTGTGCCTGACTTAGGCAAACTGTTTTTCTGGCTTCATATTGATCATCGCAAAACAATCTTCAGTTTATAAAATGGTTCTGTTACAAAAGACTATGCTGTCACATGGCCATCCTGGATCAACATCATTTGTCTGCATCTTCAAACTGTTTGTCATCCTCTCCAGTGTGTTCCATTTCAACATCAGCTAAAAATAAAAATAAAATGGTTTTATATATGTTGTAGTTAAATTTTATCCTTGCAGGTTCCATTTTTATTTTCTATTGTTCTTTTCTATGTTAATATATGATAACGAATATAAAACAATGGAAAATTAAAATTGAACCAAGGATGAAATTGAACTACAACATATACATGATCTTAAATTGGAACTCACAGGACTCACATCCTGAGGAATCCTGAAAAGGGTATGTACTTTGTAATCCTATTTAGCATATTACAGGATCCTACAAGTAGAGCTTACAAACTCCTGCAGCATCCTATGTAGGATTTCTCTGGGAGAGGGGGGGGGGGGGTGGTATTCTGAACATTTTTTGGGTAAATGGTGGTGGCGATGGGGATGCGCAAAAGGAGGCAAAAATCAATAATCAAAGTACTCCCTAGCGCTTCCAGCAAAACCCAATAAAATCCAATGAACAAAATAAACCCCCAAAAAAATCCCATGCTGAATTTGAATTTTCAAACCTTAAAATTACTTAGAAGGGATTAAATGATATAACAAGAAAGATTGTAATGTGTACGACATTCGTAGCACTATGTGGGCATTATGCATGCACAGCAACAAATCTTTACCACAAATTTTCATATTCATATTCATCAATTTTAGGCCACCCCAAAAAATCCTCAAATCGAAAATTTCAAACTTAAAAAAATCCTTTGCACATGCTCCTCACTTTATATCCAAAGTACCCCACCTCCCTGGGGGTGTCCCATTAAGAGACTGAAACCTGTTCCTCCATACCACACCATATTCAGCTGCATTTTGAAACCCTATTCTAAAGAAAATCCCTACTCCAGGCAGACTCATGTACAGAATCTCTATCTTCATTACCACTGATCAGTTTGCTGGTAAATGATGCCCTAGTCTAGACCAAAACTCTCTGATTTCCAGACCCCCTCCCAGAGTATACTGTTTAAAAACCATATCCTTCACAGCAGCAAATAACCATAAAGCTTATCTATGAGAGTACTCCCCCCTCTTTGTCAGGAGGATTTTTACCATGTTACATTTTTCAAAGAAAGAATCTAATTTAGTCATCATATTGCACAGTTGTCTTCCTCTAAGGAGGATGGATTCTGGGTGACTTGAGATGAGTTTGTCTGCTTTCATGGAAAGTAAAGAAAACAATAACAGTAAAGCAGGAATCTTGTCGATACCTAGCTACTGATAAAGCAGCCTGGCAGAGGAATGTAAATTTCAAGTGATTGCTGCACTGCAAGAATGTACAAACCTTGTGCACTGTCATGACCATTAACACAGTCCCCATTGGTCGTAGAAGTCATCTGCACAAATTCCTGCTGACTTGGCATTTGTATCATGCCTTCCAACCGTTCAAGTGTTGCCTGAAATTTTTAGAGGACATGAATAGCTAAATTTAGTATCCATGAGGTGAAAAAGAGGCCTTTTCTATTCCGCTTCTTACCCTATCCTGGGCATAGTGCGAGTTGACTGGGTTGGTGTAGGGATGGATGGAGATTGGTACTCACCCACTTGCCCTGGCGAGTGTAACATCTTCTTGGGTGAGTACAAATTGGACATTTTTTGGTGCAGTTCTGACAGTCACTTGCCCTAATGTATCGATAATTAGGAGAAACCAGATAATGATTAATTAAACACACCTGTCCTCGCTCAGAAAGTTCTTCTTCATCTGCATCGCAAAAAAAGTCTTCATCTTCCTCTAACATAAAAAAAAGTAAAGTTGATATTGTGAAATGATATATATGAAATAAATCATACATGAACTGCAGAAATGAAATCAAATGAAGAATGATCCTCGCAGTTGTGAACGCAATTTAAGCAATAGCGAAAAGAAGCCTGAAAAAAATTCAGGACTTCAACGGGGTTCGAACCCGTGACCTCGCGATACCGGTGCGATGCTCTACCAACTGAGCTATGAAGCCACTGACGTTGGGAGCAGGTCAGTTGTAGGTTCATATGTGCCTGTGAAAGGAGTGAATGTGAAATGATATATATGAAATAAATCATATATGAACTGCGGAAATGAAATCAAATGAAGAATGATCCTCGCAGTTGTGAACGCAATTTAAGCAATAGCGAAAAGAAGCCTGAAAAAAATTCAGGACTTCAACGGGGTTCGAACCCGTGACCTCGCGATACCGGTGCGATGCTCTACCAAATGAGCTATGAAGCCAATGACGTTGGGAGCAGGTCAATTGTAGGTTCATATGTGCCCGTTAAAGCAGTGAATGTGAAATGATATATATGAAATAAATCATATATGAACTGCGGAAATGAAATCAAATGAAGAATGATCCTCCCATTTGTGAACGCAATTTAAGCAATTAGTAGGTACTAAAAAGTCACACACAAGTCATAGGTAGCCCACTTGGCCAGAGCTTAACCTGGATTCCATGGAAGCAACCATGACTATTGCAATTCCCCCTATATAGGTAATTAATTGATTGATTAATTAAATAGGTAGTAGTTTACCTTCCTGGGGATCAGGATGAAGAATCTGACAATCTGACATAGCTTTAAACATGACGTCCACTAAAAGTAAAAGATAAAAAATATAACATTGGTCAGTTTTTTGGTCAGTCCACTCAAAGTGGGTGGCAACCATATAAACCAGTTTATGGCCTATTGGATTGGTGCGGGATTTTGTGCTGAGCAGAGTACCTTGGCCATAACCCCTTCTAGGGTCTCACATTGTGGGGATGAGCAAAAAAGGAGGGACAAACAAAGATAAATATTGCACTGGGACTGGGATAGGCAGTGGGCTCTCTCGCCAGACCCCCATGCCTTTTACCCTCCCTGTGAAAGCCTGGGATAAGCTTTCTTATGATTGGATGTTGCATGCTTTAATTCTATTATGCATTTTTTTTTATGATGTGATGTCAATCTTACATTTTGACTTGTCCTCGGGCACAAATCTGATCTCGCCAACTTTTTCATTGCTATCATCACTGGCTCCATCATTTTCATTATCTGCGAAACAGAATTGTTTAAACATAATAAACAGCAATAAAGCATCTCAAAAGTTAGAATAGTACACAACAGTGGTTTCTGACTCCATGATCAAAGGGGAGTCTGGAGTGAATAAGTTGGGGGGGGGAGAGAGAGTAGAGATATGGGGGTGGGGCCCGGTGAAAATGTTAAAGACCGAAATTATTTTTGGTCCTTTAGATCTTTTTTTTTTAAGGCTATGTTCACACTTGGTGCCCGAGCACTAGTGCTTGGTCACTGGCACAAAATGGTGCTGTGTTCAGGCACTGGGTACACAAGGTATCGACCTGTTCACATTCTGAGTGTACCAGGGAATTGTACACAAAGCAGTGGTTCGTGGGAAAAGTGCCTCGGCACTAACGTAAAACGTGTGCACACTGGGACTGGTGCCCACTTTAGTGCCCAAGTACAAGGTCGAGACCTTGTACTCGGGCACGGGCACCGTGCCTGAATTCTGGCATTGGTACTTGAAAAAAGGTATGTCCACATTAGTGCCCAGCGATAATCGTACTCGGGCACTGTGCTCAGGCACCAAGTATGAACATAGCCTAAGATAACGCAGATGGGCTGGGTCCCCCAAGCCCCTTTCCCTAGATCTGTCACTAATACAAGAGTGAAGGCTCAATTCAGGGGGGAAAATGGAAGTTCTTTCTTACCATCTAGTGGTGATTCCATCATGCAGTAGATACACTCATGTGGAAACTGTGAAGTGTCTCTGCAAATTGCATGTAAAGATATTGACGGATATTCTAATGAAAAACCTTGGCCAGTTGAGTCGCACCAAGACAACCTCCTATACAACAAGAAAATAAATAACAATTCAATTATAAAATAATAAAATGTATTCTTTGTCTGCTAAGCTTTACTTATGACACTCAATCACAAGGGAATGCTTTAAAATAGCACCTACCCATCCAGACGTGGATCGTCCAGATAGCAATCTTCTATTAGTTTGTCCCTTAATGGATGGGAAAATTGATTTTTCAATTGCAGAATCTGGATTTTGATCGATTAAAATTAAAGGAATGCTACTTTGGCAACAACTTGCATTCACTTGCATTGATTTGGGATGACTTGAACTCTGACTTACCGTATTTATTCAATTAAGCGCCCCGGGCGCTTATTAAATTTTTGGACCTTGAGAGTGGGCGCTTATTCGAAGTGGGCGTTTAATCAAAGCTGGGCGCTTATGAAATTTTCACCATTTTCAGCTAGTAGTAAGTTTATTTTGCAACAAAACAATAAAATAATAACAAAACCAAAGCAGAATTTTAACTTTTCATTGAAAGTTTCTTTAAAATACTTCGGAAAACTCAGTCTTTGAGGAAGTCTCTTAGTAGTACTGAGTCAATTTCAATCTCATTGTCACTAAGCATAAGGTCAATTAGCAAACTCTCTGGTGTGGCCTCCTAGAGGGGTGGGGTGGGCGCTTAATCGAGGCTGGGTGCTTATTAACTTTTCCTACCTACAGGGTGGGCGCTTGTTTGAGGTGGGCACTTACTCAAGGTAGGGCGCTTAATCGAATAAATATGGTAATTAAAGCTCAAGTTCAAACACTAGTATCGTTACTATTATCATGATCATCATCACCACCACCACCATTGTCATTATCAATGATAACCATCTTCTTCATCATCATCATCATCATCATCACCACGACAACCATATAAATTTATAATAATGCCATCATTATCAATGAGCATCATCCTCATCTCCAATACCACTAACACCATCATCATTATACACATCATCATCATCATCATCATCATCATCATCATCAACAGGGGCATACACTGTATCTACCCTGCTAACAGAGCCCCTCGATCTTCCTTGAATAAAGATTGAAGGGGACTCCGCAAGCAGGAGGGTAAGGCATATCAAGGACGGATCCAGGAGTTTCAGAAACAGTGGGCTGCGGGCTGTACCAAATGCGGCAAGAGTGCAACCTCACTCTATAGCAACCGTTAACCAACCGTCGACCCCTTGATCGCCCTCCCCCTAAGCCCGCTTGCGCACATCATGTAAATTATGCCGTAGATCTTCAGCGTGGATCTTGGCCTCTTTCTGTATAATCCTTTGAGATCTTGGCGTAATCTACATCATCATAATCGGCAGCAGCTTTATAACCAAACCAACAACCTGACTGTTATTTTAACAGCTTACTCTGTTGCTATGTACAAAGTTCCCACTCCATATGTTTTATCTTGAACAAAAGCCTCAGTCTTTTCTTGCACATGGCACAATCCCTCAGTAGGAGGAGGGAACGAGGTCATCACAACCATAATCTTTTTTGTTAAGTTCTGTACAAACACTTTGTACAAAGATGAACGTACTGTGGACGAAAGTCTAGAACTATGCTTATTTTCACTCTCTTTTCATTCCAAGATATTTTCACAAAAGGCTGCAAGAGACAAAACCAAAATCCATAAAACAAACTGACGATTCGAATCGTTTGCACATGGAAAATTATCCGAGTAAAGGTCTGGAACCAAATGACTGCGGGCTCAAATTGTAATTATTCAATATGGCGGACGACATCGCTATGTTTTAGCAGAAATCCTTCGGAGCTTTTTCTCAAGATTTCTGCGAAACGGTTGCCTTCTGAATCAGTATTATGGATTCTAAAGCTGCGCAAGGAAGTACGTCAGGTTATGCGAGGAGCATTTCTCTGCCTGAAGTGTTCCGAAATCTAAAAACTGCTAAAATATTTGCAGTGGACATAGGTAAGCTTAAAGTTTAGAAAAAGTGGAACTGTTTTTTGTAATGTTCGGGAAAAATAAAATCCTGACTGTCTTCTAACTACTGGAGAATGTATTGCGTTGAAGAACATTTGCGCTTTTATCGTATATTGCAAATACTACTCATGATTTTATGTCAGTAAGACTGAGTTTTGATTTGTTTTTCTACTTCTTCTGCTTTCGGCAACCTTATTTTCCCCCACTTCCCTTCCCTTTTCTCCTTGTTTTTATCCCATTTCTCCTGGGTCCCCACTTCTCCAACTCTCCCCCTCCCCCCTGACTCTCCCCATTCCCCCAACTCTTCCCCCTCTGACTCTCCCCTCCCACCTGACCCACCCTTCCCCTGACACACCCCAATCCCTGACTCTCCCCAGCCCCTCATGACTCTTCCCCCCTGACTCTCCCCCTCCCTCATCGTCAGAGGGAGGGGGAAGGGGGCCAGGACAGTTTTAAACCCTCAAAAAACCTTCCATGGGGGATGGCATGAATACAAATTGTGTAGTTCCAGAAAAAATCCATACCCACCCCATGGAAGGTCATTGGAAATTCCTAGGGGGAGGGGGGTCTTAAAAGCCAACATTTTAGAAGCAAAGTATGAAGCTAAACTGGAATTTCCTGGGGGGACAGGGGGTGCTAAACAAAAAACCTTCCGTGGGGGGATATGGATATTTTCTGGAACTGCACATTATTTTATGGAACAACACATGACAGTAAAGTGCTCACGTTTGTGTTTTTCTGCTTCCTATATAGGTGGGTCTCTTGCTAAGGTGGCTTATATGTCTGAAGTAAGGACAATTAGAAAACGACACTACAGCTTCAGTTCTTTGTCTTCTTTGGCTAAGAGTGATGAAGAAGACCTGTCGAAAGCAGTGCTGGTGAGTTTTTTTATGGACTTAGTCAAAGTATTACTTTCTCATTTCTGCAATAATAATAACTGACCTTGTAGCCTGTTCCAGGCATTAAGATAGTGGGGAAAGCATGAATAGTTGGGGAAGGCGTGAAGAAAAGCGAGCGAAAAAAAGCGGGGAGATTGGGGAGAGGAAGCAAGGGAATGCCTGTAAACAAACTTAACAAAAGGTTGTTCTGGTATACCGGATTTCCGGTATACCCTCTGATTGGTCAATTATGACACTTTTTGTTGACACTTGAGCGCTGATGAGTAAGGCGATATGGCGGAGGAAAGACAGCTATCATCAAGTCACGATGAGATCGAAATAGTTGTAAACAACGTACTCAAAGACTTCCCGAATATCGTATCTCTTCACGAAGAACAGAAAAATTGCTTGAATAACCTTGTTCCCTTGTCGCCCCACATTTTTTGCCATTGCATCGTTAATAAGGGCCACTCCAAGTGAATTTTGGCCCTCACCAGAGCTTGCAAAAGCGAGAGAACGTCGCGATTTCACAGCGCTGTCAGCCGTCGGCGCATGCCTCACTGAGGGAGTATGTCCTATCGGCGACCTTGTGTAGGTTTGCTAACATCAGATTTCTGTTCACCTTTATCCAGTTTGTGGCCTAATGAGCAAGCAATGTCGGCCAACACCAAACTCTCCACTCCAAATATCGAACAATATCCTTATTTTTAACTGCACTAAAAAGGGACACACGCGGAACTTTGGTTAATGAAAACTTCACATTTGTTTTTAGTAAAACCTACAACACGTTGAAGGATGGACTGGCAATTCATTTGCAGAAGAATGTGACAACGATTGGACATTGAAACGCAGACTGAGATCATATTTCCCTGGAAATCTAATCCCGAGAAATCTTATCCGGTTATAATTGACATGATTGACAACTGAGCTGGCAGTCTAAAAGTGGGCGGAAGGACCTTTTGTTGAGTTTGTTTACAGGCGTTCCCTCATCTCCCCGCATTTTTTTCGCTCGCTTTTCTTCGCATCTTCCACAACTATTAGTGCTTTTCCCACTATCTGAACGCCTGGAACAGGCTACTGACCTTGCCATAGTAGAGTCTTATGCTGGAGGGGGGGAGGGGGGGGGGGGGGGTGGGGGGGGAGATGGGGGTGGATCTCTCATATAAAATATCCAAGAACATTAACAAAAGCATTGGGGGGGGGCTGCGGGCTGGGGGCTAGGGTGTCTCCCATATAAAAGTGATGGGGTGTTATTGTTGTACCTTTTACCATTTTAGGTGTGACCCTTTCACAATTTCTGATTATCATCCCCGTCAATTTCATGCGAGTTCCCCCCTGGGCCTAACATTCCATTTACTGATCAATCAATCAATCAAAATCTTTATTTATACACGGTTAAAAATATCAGTATTTACAACATAAAAAAGCAATTCACTGTTTTACATATTTGCCGTGTGAGAGTCTGATAGGGAAAACCATTCACTGATACCTTTTTTAAAAAGGCTCAGTGATTGGGTTGTTCTTAGTTCCTCTGGAAGGTTATTCCACAGGAAAGCTCCACTATAGCTAAAGCTTCCCTTAAGGTAGTCAGTTCTCGGCTTAGGTAATGTCAGTCTTTGTTTAGCGTCACGAAGATCATAAGACGTAACTCTTGGTGTAAACTTAGCTTTAACTTGATAAGCTTTGTAATCCTTGATGTTGTGGAAGGCAATTATTTCTGCTGTCAAGTTTCCTTCTGGCTTTTGTTCTGCATCCTTTTCCTCCCAACTGTCACTAATTTAATCATCAGTTGGTTTTCTTGTCAATGTTTTTGGATATTA
Source organism: Cladopsammia gracilis (assembly GCA_022457155.1). Classification (NCBI taxonomy): domain Eukaryota; kingdom Metazoa; phylum Cnidaria; class Anthozoa; order Scleractinia; family Dendrophylliidae; genus Cladopsammia; species Cladopsammia gracilis. Next base: position 656,935 of record JAJGOT010000373.1, read on the forward strand.
TATAATAATTAATTTGTACCATTGTTTGACTACTAGCTGTCCCTTTGCAGCCCCCCCCCCCCCCCCCCATTACTTTTGCATGCTCAATTGATCACCAGTCGCATGATTTGATTGATTGATTGATGATTTGATGATTTGATTGATCACCATTCACATGATTTGCATGCTCAATTGATCACCAATCGCATGATTTGCATGCTCAATTGATCACCAATCGCATGATTTACATGCTCAATTGATCACTGTATGGCATGATTTGCTCTCCTGCTCAACTATCCAGAGAGAGACTGCTAGCAATAACGACAATAAATGTCTAACTTAATAATGACTACTCTGGCGGTGAATGTGTAAATTATCTACTGAGGGCACTTAGTTACCTTTTAGAAGCTTCTTTCATACTCCACCATCCCTACCCTCCTCCTTATTTTAACTAGAGTTTTTGTTAAGTTTGTGATATTTCAAACAAAACAGTATAGTTATATTTATTAAAAGTTCTTTATAGTAAGTGTTGAAATGTGTGGTTCTCACTAGCACGACAAAGGTTCTTCTGGGCATATCTATGAGATCAAGGAAGACCAAGAATCAAGCATTCGATTGCACTTCATCAAGTTTGAAACAAAGTACATTGAAATGTGCGTCAACTTTATCCAAGAAAACATTTTATCTTCTGGATATAAAGACAAGGCTCTCAAAGCGACAGGTATGCTGAGGCAGTGACCTGATGAATTAATCATTCTTTATCAAGTAATATTTATAGGGAGGGTATAACCCCAGAAATAAGCAACTACAGTCCAGAGGGGGTGGGGGGGGGGGGGGGGTACATTATCCATTTTAACCCTTTAAGCCCCAAGAGTGATCAGCATCAAATTTCTCCTTGTAATGTCAATACCTTATCAATAAAAAAGGTCATGAGAATTAAGGACATGATCACACAAGATGAATTCTCTTGATATCCAAACAATTTCTCCCTACTACTTCTATAGGAAATGTATAGGACTAGAAATGAGAATTTAAATTTTGATATTGGGGCTTAAAGGGTTAAGGGTGGTGGTGTGCCACTTACCCCTACCATGTGCCAGGCTATGTTCAGCTGCATTTTGCAATCCTATTCTAGTCAAGACACCAAAATCCCTATCATATCGCAGACTTGCTACTTTTTTATTTGTAAGGTGTACGACATTTGTAGTACTATACAGGCACTTAATATGCACAGCAACACATCTTTACCACAAATTTTCATTTTCATATTCATCATTTAGCCACCCCAAAAAAACCTGAAATCGAAAATTTCAAACTCAAAAAAATCCTTTGAACATCCCCCTCACTTTAAATCTGAAGTACCCCACCCCCTGGGGGTGACCTATTAGGACACTGAAACCTGTTCCTCCATACCACACCATATTCAGCTGCATTTTGCAACCCTATTCTATTCCGTTTTCAAATGGAGTTGACAGCCATAACAGCCACCTGCTGGCTACTAGTGACAGCCCTGATAAATTGTAAAAATAAATTGTAATATTGTTTCATCATGTTTTTATTTTCTTTTGAAAGGTGGAGGAGCTTATAAATACATTGATTTGCTTACCACTAAACTTGGTTGCAGGTTAGTTTATCTGTAATATTATTTTTAATGCATTTAAGTTGCTCAAGGTACATGTAAGGTAAGGTAAGTCACACACGAGCCACAGGGTGCCCAAACAGCTGGCATTTAGCCCAGTTTCTGTAGCGTGAAGTGACTAGGTATATTACTACCCCCCCCCCCCCCCCCCTGGATGGGATGCTAGTCCATCACAGGGTAACCTGGTTTATATACTATGAAGTGACTAGGAGTATTACTACTCTCTCCTGGATGGGATGCTAGTCCATCACTGGGTGACCTGGTTTATATACTATGAAATGACTAGGAGTATTACTACTCCCCCTGGATGGGATGCTAGTCCATCACAGGGTGACCTGGTTTATATACTATGAAGTGACTAGGAGTATTACTACTACCCCCTGGATGGGATGCTAGTCCATCACAGGGTGACCTGGTTTATATACTATGAAGTGACTAGGAGTATTACTACTACCCCCTGGATGGGATGCTAGTCCATCACAGGGTGACCTGGTTTATACACTATGAAGTGACCAGGAGTATTACTACTCCCCCATGGATGGGATGCTAGTCCATCACAGGGTGACTTGGTTTATATACTATGAAGTGACTAGGAGTATTACTACTACCCCCTGGATGGGATGCTAGTCCATCACAGGGTGACCTGGTTTATATACTATGAAGTGACTAGGAGTATTACTACTACCCCCTGGATGGGATGCTAGTCCATCACAGGGTGACCTGGTTTATACACTATGAAGTGACCAGGAGTATTACTACTCTCCCATGGATGGGATGCTAGTCCATCACAGGGTGACTTGGTTTATATACTATGAAGTGACTAGGAGTATTACTACTCCCCCTGGATGGGATGCTAGTCCATCACAGGGTGACCTGGTTTATATACTATGAAGTGACTAGGAGTATTACTACTCCCCCTGGATGGGATGCTAGTCCATCACAGGGTGACTTGGTTTATATACTATGAAGTGACTAGGAGTATTTATACTCCTCCCCTGGATAGAATGCTAGTCCATCACAGGGTGTCCTGGTTTATATACTATGAAGTGACTGGGAGTATGACTACTCCCCCCTGGATGGGATGCTAGTCCATCACAGGGTGACCTGGTTTATATACTATGAAGTGACTAGGAGTATTACTACTCCTCCTGGATGGGATGCTAGTCCATCACAGGGTGACCTGGTTTATATACTATGAAGTGACTAGGAGTATTGCTACTCCCCCCTGGATGGGATGCTAGTCCATCACAGGGTGACCTGGTTTATATACTATGAAGTGATCAGGAATATTACTACTCCCCCCTGGATGGGATGCTAGTCAATCACAGGGTGACCTGGTTTATATACTATGAAGTGACTAGGAGTATTACTACTCCCCCTGGATGGGATGCTAGTCCATCACAGGGTGACCTGGTTTATATACTATGAAGTGACTAGGAGTATTACTACTACCCCCTGGGTGGGATGCTAGTCCATCACAGGGTGACCTGGTTTATATACTGTATTATGAACTATGTGCTTCTCTGCACTTCTCTTGTGTTCTTAAAAATTCCCACATGCTTTTATATCTCAATAATGCACTTGGTGCATTTTTTATTTCTTTAACAAGGTGTAGACCAGGGTGGACCCCAAAATTTAAAAAGAAGAAAGCTTGAATTAACTTAACAGTCACAAAGAGTCGTAAAAAAGAATATTGCTTGTTTATTAGACATGACTAGTGCAGCAAAATGTTTCACAAGTTCTCCAAATTTGCAAAAATTTAGTGTAACAAAATATCACCCTTCCAAAATAGCAAAACTAAGTTGTTGCTAAAATTTTAAACAAAGATCTTGCTTTTTTACAATGTTCAGAGTTGACAAGGAAGATGAGATGGAATGTTTGATCAGAGGCTGTAATTTTCTCCTGAGGAACATCTCTAATGAAGTGTTTGAGTTTCATCGCGAGCAGAACCCACCGTACGTGTTTCAAACTCTGAATCACGCAGAACTGTTTCCTTATCTTTTGGTCAATATTGGCTCTGGAGTCAGCATTGTCAAGGTAATAAGAACTTGTGATCTGGGAGGGGGGGGGGGTGGTGTACTCCATACATTTCTAGGCGATGGTGTGGTGTGCCACTGGTTCAGCTGCATTTTTGGAACATTATTCCAGGGCCGAGTTGTTCAAAGGACAATTAGCGCTAATCCAGGGTTAATTACCATGACAACTCATATGTTCTGTTGACAGTTAATTATACATTAGTGCTAATCAGGCTTTGAACAACATGGCGCAGATGAAACATCAAAAATCCCTATCCCAGACTCTTATCACTATCACCGAGTCCAATTTTTACAAATTGCTTGTACAATGTGTGTGATGTCACTCACATCTCCTTGTCAGACAGTCATTGCCCTTGTGTAAAACAGGAAGTAGAGTGCACTTTAGTCTGTTTCTAACGAGTATATACGAGTTATAGCAGATGGCAACAGATATGCAAATTTTCTCTCCATCCAACGCTATAAAATTTATTTGGTAGTACCACTGACCAGTACATAAGGCTTATGCATATGTTTTTTGCTTGTTACAAATGCGATGGGTAATGAAATGTGCGTCAATTTTATCCAAAAACATCAAAATCCCTATCCCAGACTCTTATCACTATCATAGTCCAATTTTTACAAATTGATGCTTGTACAATATGTGTGATGTCACTCACATCTCCATCTCAGACACTTTAGAGCACTTTAGTCTGTTTCTTCTTTTTTAATTTGGGAATATGGGGTGTTTCTTGGTGTTGCGGAAGCCATTGTTTGTTATCTTTTGTGTTGTGGTGTGGGTATTGTTCAGTGTTTTTTTAATCTTTTGTTTTACGTCATTTGGTGATCACACCATCCGCAACACCAAGAAACTACCGGAATATGCAAAACGTTGAACAAGTTATAGCAGATGGAGACAGATATGCACATTTTCAGTCCTTCCATCAGCTGTAAACTTTTTTTGGTAGTTTCACTGACCATGAGTACATACGGCTTACACATATGTTTTGCTCGTTACAAATGCGATGGGTAATGGTCACCTCCCTAACCCAAGGGAATGCCATTGGAAGGAGCAGGGGGTGGGGAGTTGGACGAATTTCTTGCACCAAAAAGAGGGAGGATTAATAGAGGATTTTTGGCAGTTTTGAGATGTTAATTCTTACAGTGGTATAATCAGCTTTGGTAGAGAGCCAAGAAAACAACCACTTCAAAAACTGGGATACATGTGAATCAGTTATAGCCATTCCACACAATTGACCATTGCTACTTTTAACTTTGTTTTTGTTGCTATGGCAACAGGTTTTATCTGAGACTCAGCATGAGCGAGTTGGTGGAACAAGTATGGGCGGAGGAACCTTCTGGGGCCTGGGCTCTCTTCTCACCAAAGCAAAGGTACAGCTGTCTGTTTGTTTGAATGGGAATTATTTAATATGTGTTTCTCTAGTATTGCATTGGGTATCACTCATCATCGTCTATCTCTCCTACTGGAGAATAGGGCTTGCATGCATGCAGTTTCTATAATGGAAATGCATGCATGCAAGCATGCTTGCATGCAGTTTCCATAATTTGCTGTATTTTATTGGGTGGGGTGAGTAGCGCCATGTCCAACCCCAATCTGAAAGACCAGGGTTTTTCTGTCGAGGTTTTCCATCCCTTAGTCACAGGTTACTGTTAGTTGAAGTCACCTCCACCCTTGCCTCCTGCCGCAGTCACTCGGCCGCTATAAGCATTACCAGGGGCTACGATATCATGTACATGAGACATACAACTTCACAGACAGAGCCTATATTACAGAAGGCATTTCTCAGCATTTATGAGGAAAACAATTTGGTGATATTTGTTAATAACCTCACTGAGTCCCATTACCAGTGCTTAGCCACCGTTGTTCATCACTGCTGGGCATAATTCCTTGTGTCATTAGCTCATGCACGAGTACAATTGGAATCAACAGGTTTCCTTTGAGGCTAAGTTCGTCAAACAACCTTTTTTTCCTTGCATTTTTTAAAACAAATCTTGGTTAGCAAGTTTAAAAAAATCGTTCGTTTTTTAGTATCCCATATGTGCTATTGTTACTGATTTGGCACAGGAACAAACAAAGGAAAAAGAGAAATTGTTCTGTCGTTCCGTCGCGCTTGTAAACCAGGATAACAAAAACATAACTACATGGCACTTTAATATACTTGTGTCACAATGGTTCAAACGTAGATCTCTTAGGCTCGTGCTTATGCTTGCTTCGAACGTGTAAACCAGCCTTAACTAATAACTTATGTTTTGAACTTCCAGGGTTTCGATGATTTACTTGAACTAGCAACTAAAGGCCATCACCAGAATGTGGACATGCTGGTAAGATTGACTGTTTATATCGTACTTCTAAGCTGAATTAGGCGGGTCGCGGGTCGCGGGTCGATGCCCGGCCGGACCAGACACACAGACAGACACCTTTATTTAATAATAAAATTCTATGTTCTCCCAGGGTAGTCCCTTCAGAGGGATAAAAAACCCCACTGCTATCAATGGGAGCCTTGGGAGAAACATAATTAACTAACACTCGGTGAGGACGAAGATGCTACCCTTGCTGTGATATCTATCTGCAAATGGTTGGACCTTCGCGTGGCTCGAATAAGGACGTACTAATGGCGGTCCTTTCTTCAGTAGGGGGCATAAAAACTTATAAAAACAGTGTCCTCAATTAGCACTTTTGTGCCAAATACGTGCATTGATACTTAAATAGAGTAATTTTCTTAATAGGTGAGAGACATCTATGGCGGGGCGTACGACGTATTGAAACTGCCAGGAGATTTAATTGCGAGCAGCTTTGGAAAAACCGTAAGGTCACCGCGGGACGATCACCACCATGGTTTGTACGAACTAAAACTTGTGATATTTTTGTTACGAACTTAAACTTTTGAACTGTGATGAATTGGACGTGAGGCGGGTAGGTTTGGGGTGAATTTCTCACTGAAAGTCCCAACAGCATTCAATTTAATATAACATGCAATTTCCAATTTAATTTATTTAGTTCACTTAAGATAAAGCGGTTTCTGGCCTTTTTTTCTGTAAAATCATGTGTATCCTTTCACATTCTAGAGGCCCGTTTGGGGAGAGGGTATGTGCATGAGGCCCTGTAAGGGGAGGGGGGGGGGGGGGGTGCATTCACCTAGTCTGAATTTCAAACCTGGTTTTCAATTTCGCGAAGTGTGCGTGTCGTTGTTGGAGTTTCGTGCACTACAACGCTGCCAGTTTGCAATTTTACGGAATCTTCTCGTCGTTAGGGTTAGGCTGATGTCGCTGTTTCAACGTCATGTCTCTCGTCGGAATTTGCCCTAACACGGTCCCATTCAAAGCCAGTATCTGCATGAATAGACATTTGCCATTAAATAAGGCTGTCAATGCTTTGAAGTTAACATTTCGTTTGTCCCTCCAAAGAAAACATTATGAGTTAACCCAAGTCGGTGTTATTGTGAACAACAAGCGAGCTTGAAGTGATGCCAGTGAAAAAGAGCGCGCCCATTTATATAAAAGCATTACTGGTAACAGATTCTTTACGTAGCAAAACTCCTCCAACTTTTGTTTTGTTTTGCCTTTTTTTTTTCTTGTAGCTGGGCAGTTCGCCGAAGCAGACATAGCTAAGAGTCTTCTTCATATGATTAGTAACGACATTGGCCAGGTATTAGATATGATATAACTTCTCAAGCAAATCTTCGTATCAAGAAAAGCGGGTCAATTTGAATATCACAGCAGTTTTTGCTTGAGTGTAGTAAAACAAAAACCAAAGTAATTACTCTGACCAATCGCAGCAGTCATAAACAATCCAATGAACCAATCAGAACTCGAAGCAAATTTATGTCGCCAGCGCCAAGCGCGGGAAAACGCGTGCAAGCAAGTCACGATTTGTTTTTGTTTACTTCTGATTGGTCGAGAACACAAAGCCTTTGAATATAATATACAGTTCTTACAGATCGACAATACAGGAGAACCTCACACCTTCATTAAAGGGACACTTCCATTAAGGGGACACTTCTCCTGGTCCCAGCCGGTAAAACGTTCATATAATCTTTGTAATTATCACCTCTATTAAAAGGGACACCCCTATTAAGGGGACACTTCTCCTGGTCCCGGCCAGTAAAACGTTCATATAATCTTTGTAATTATCACCTCTATTAAAAGGGAGACACTTCTATTAAGGGGACACTTCTCCTGGTCCCGGCCGGCAAACCGCTCATGTAATCTTTGTAATTATCATTTCTATTAAAAGAGACACCTCTATTAAGGGGACACTTCTCCTGGTCCCGGCCGGCAAAACGCTCATATAATCTTTGTAATTATCACCTCTATTAAAGGGACACATCTATTTAAGGGACACTTCTCCTGGTCCCGGCCGGAAGAACGCTCATATAATCTTTGTAGTTATCACCTCTATTGAAGGGACAATTCTCTTGGTCCCAGCCGGTGAAACGTTCATAGATTATAGTGTTTGTAATTATCACTTCTATTAAAGAGACACTTCTTATGGTCCCGGCCGGCAAAACAGTCATATAATATTTGTAATTATCACCTCTATTAAGGGGACACTTCTTCTGGTCTCGATGGTGTCATCTAATGGAGGTTTCACTTATGTCTGAGATTTCAACGAAACTATAGGCTGCCAAGCATTTTAAGCCTAGGACTAATAACAAGGATTTTTCAGTATCTTATGGCGATTTGAGTGGAATAAAATATTTTCAACGACAAGAAAGCCCTCTTGTTGTGTCCAGTTTTTTGCCGGCTTGGTCGACACTGTCATTCTCCTCCAATAACTTCTAGACAAATTCATGAACTATTTTTCCTTTCTAGATTGCCTCACTTTATGCGAAGCTAAACGGTTTAAAGAAAATTTACTTCAGTGGTTATTTCATCCGAGGGAACCCGCTCACAATGCATACTATCTCCTACGGCATCAACTACTGGTCCAAGGTTTGTGTGCCTTTAACCCCAGCTTAACTCCCAAGATTGCCAAAGATCAAAAATTCAAGAAAAATCCTAAAATTCATTTTGGAAAATATTGAAAAACACGTTGTACCATGCAAAAGTACTGCCGAAGAGGTTTCATTTGAATGGTCACACCATAGGATTTCATCAACAGACTCAAAAGTTAGAACAAATGGTACCATGCAAAAGTACTGCTGAAGAGGTTTCATTTGAATGGTCACACCATAGGATTTCATCCACAGACTTAAAAGTTAGAACAAATGGTACCATGCAAAAGTACTGCTGAAGAGGTTTCATTTGAATGGTCACACCATAGGATTTCATCAACAGACGCAAAAGTTAGAACAAATGGTACCATGCAAAAGTACTGCGAAGAGGGTTCATTTGAATGGTCACATCATAGGATTTCATCAACAGACTCAAAAGTTAGAACAAATGGTACCATGCAAAAGTACTGCTGAAGAGGTTTCATTTGAATGGTCACACCATAGGATTTCATCAACAGACGCAAAAGTTAGAACAAATGGTACCATGCAAAGTACTGCAGAAGAGGTTTCATTTGAATGGTCACACCATAGGATTTCATCAACAGACTCAAAAGTTAGAACAAATGGTACCATGTAAAAGTACTGCTGAAGAGGTTTCATTTGAATGGTCACACCATAGGATTTCATCAACAGACTCAAAAGTTAGAACAAATGGTGCCATGCAAAAGTACTGCTGAAGAGGTTTCATTTGAATGGTCAGACCACAGGATTTCATCAACAGACTCAAAAGTTACATGTTCCCATAATTGACTCTTGAGAGTGAACGGGTCAAAGGCCTTTTTTGCACTGTTTAAGATTGATTTTATGGAATTATCTCGTTAACCTTTTAAACAATCGAGAACGCGTCAGTTGGTTTGTAGATCAATGAAATGTGATGTTCTGTACATTTGTGGGTAAATTTTAGAGAGCTAGTGTTTGAGAGGTAATCTTTAATCTTTAATCACAGTTCGTAACCATACATAACTGATACAAATAAACTAATACTAACATATAATCGAACAAAAATACAAAAATGGTTAATAGGACGGTAGTAGGGGGAAACCAAATTCCCATACTAAGACATACCCTCCAAAAAAGAAAAAATAGCTCCTATGAGACAACTCGTGAATATGACAACAACCTTCGGACCTTTCCCTCCAAATCTATCCGCATGGGTAAGGCAGGTTACCTTTAAATATCGCAGGATAAATGTTTACAACTGATCGACCTAGTGAAATTTTGCATATTTTTCCCCTATGCTGCAACGGTTATTATTCGAGCCTTACGTTTGGGAAGTTGGGAGTTGAGAATGTTGTTTCGCTGATTCTAAGCAGGTTTTTCGTGTTTTACCTTCTCAGGGAAGCCAGCAGCCTTTGTTCCTAAGACACGAAGGTTATTTAGGCGCCATAGGAGCCTTTTTGAAAGGAGCTGATGAAGACGGTACGTTTTAAGCTGCTGCTACAAGTTGTGGATGAAATTGCGCGTGTAACACCCTCTCTTCGCAATTTGTCTCGCAACAAAGAATTCTGTTGCGAGTTGCAGAAAAAGCTGAACAGTACTGTACTTTTCGCAGCGTTGCGATATAAGTTGCGTGCGTGAATGCATCATGTAGACTGAGAACAAAACGTCGTTTTGTGGGTTCAAACTGTTTACTGAAGCTTGGTTTCCACTAGCGACGTAAGCGACGTAAGCGGAATTGTAAACGGAATCGGAATCGTAAGAACCTTACGATCTAGTGGAAATCAAAACGACGGAAGCGGATAGTAAGCAACGGAAGCAGCAGCGGAGTCGGAAGAAAAAGGAAACCTTCTGATCCTTCCGATTCCGATTCCGTCGAGCTTCCGATCCGATTGCGACTTCGTTTTCTGATTTCCACTAGAACGTAAGGCTCCTTACGCTTCCGACTCCGACTCCGCTTCCGATTACGTCGCTAGTGGGAACCAGCCCGTAAGTGACATACTATTACTGTCGTTTTAATTATTTAACTTTGTTCAATTGTTGCAGTTGATTTTACGTTAAGCAAACTTAACGTCCTAACATGGAGGGAAAATTATGCAGGCAGCTCAGGTCTGTCGTCTGCAAAGCGGTCAGCTGATTTGATGAACACAAGAAATTCCGATGGCGTCAGGGTAACATTATTTTAAAAACTTAAGCTTAATTTGTAGTATTATATGTCTTGTGGCAGTCAGCGTAATTTCTTGTTTTGCGATGAATGCGCGGTCGGTTGTGTGTTTCGTTAAGGCCCGTTTACACATGCGATTTTTGATGCGATTTTTGTCGCTCTCTCCAATGCAACTTTTATCGCAAGTGTAAACTAGCGGCGATTTCCTGTACGATTCGGATGCGATATTTGCTTTGATTTGCTGTGATTTCCCAAAAATCGCCGCCAATTTGCATCAGTTCGAAACCTCTGTGACATCGCGCAACAAATCGTGCTCAAATCGCACTGAAATCGCCGCCCGTTTACACATGCGATTTGAAGATACAACTTGCGCGCGACAAAAATTACATCGACAAGTGCGACAAAAATTGCACAAAAAATCGCATGTGTAAACGGGCCTTCAAAAAGTCGAATTAGCAAAGCAACAGTTTTGCACGTACATTAAAGTTTCATTAGCAAAGCAACAGTTTTGCACGTGCATTAAAAGCTTCATTAGCAAAACAACAGTTTTGCACGTGCATTAAAAGCTTCATTAGCTAAACAACAGTTTTGCACGTGCATTAAAAGTTTCGTTAGCAAAACAACAGTTTTACACTCAATTTAATATTAAATGGAAATATGGGCATAGATGTATAAAAAAAGATTAGTTGACGTTACCATCTTTTCATTTTTCTCAAATGATGAGCTGTTTTCCGTTGAAAACTGACCAAAACTCTTTGCGCCTGATCAAAATTATGTTGGCAAATGGCGCCGACAATTCTGCAGTTCACAGTTTTTAAACGCTTAGAACTTTTTTGGTAAACTTTCAAAACGTTCGGTAAATTTACAGTGTATTGGCAATAGAGTGTTTTCACTCACGTGGTCTGCAGTTATGCTAATTTATTTGAACAAAACAAAGTGTTTGCATTAGAAAAGAGTTCAATCCCCACAGGATTAGCTTGGGACACCAACATGGCCGCCGTTTTATTGTTTTGGGACACCAACATGGCCGCCGTGACGTCATGTGAAAACACTCTATATATTAAACTTTAAACAGTGAAAATGACAACCTTAACTTTTAAGTAATTTGCTTAACTTTTGCAAATTTCTCTCGTTTGACCACGGTTTAGTTTTGCACGTGCATTAAAACGTTTAATTAGCAAATCAACAGTTTTGCACGTGCATTAAAAGTTTTATTAGCAAAACAACAGTTCTGCACGTGCATTAAAAAGTTACATAAGCAAAACAATGTTTCTGCGCGTGTATTTTAAGTTTCGGTAAATTTGTGTGGCTAAAAAAGTTTAAACCAAATATGGTTTACGTTAGATCAACGATTAATGGAAAGAGGTACCGCTTCGCTACGTCGAATCGTTCTCGTCCATTAAAAAGAACGCGGTTGCATTCAATAGCAAAAACGTTTGTTTTATTTTTAATTTTCCTCTAGTATGACGTATTGGAGATGGACCAATTCACTCACACGCTCGTTCCATTCCCTCTCCTCGCTTCACCCAGTGAATACTTCCCTGATACCCAGGACCTCACGGTCGACACTGAAGGGCGGGAATATTGGCTGCAGTGTTTTGAGGACGCATTAGACAAAGTAGGTGTGATTGTGATATCCTGGATAAGTAGACTTTTCCTTGCACACGGCACCATTTGAATTAACCAATCACAGCCTAGCTCGCGGGAAAAACTGAGCCTACATCACCGGTCGTGAGCGAATCGTGTGACACCATACAGGTTTTACTTTGTGCAATTTCGAACGCTGTTGGTAGATTATTATTGAAGTTAAACTCGAAAGCAGTGAGGTAAGAAACAGAAGGGCAAGGAAATGGTTTTCTTTGGTTTATTATTTTTATTATTTTTTCCAAAAATGTGCTGTTATCGAGTCCTCTCGAGTGCCATAATCCCAACTCATATGACCTCACGTACGGCCCATTCTTGTTTCGGCTTCGGTTCGCGCTTTGACAACAAGAGACGACAATACGAGGCCTTACTGACTTGTATCAGTTTTTCACCACCACTTGTAACAGTGGCAGCACTGACATTAAACGTGTCTTTTGAATTCCATCAGGTCGTTGAGCGAGCCGTAGCCAGTCAACCAAACGCCACGGACGCTAAAGAAAGAGCGGAAAAGTTTCGCAACAAATTTCGACTTCGTCTGAATGTTCTCAAGCAACAACCTGCGTAAGTTTCTGGTAAAATGCAACGTGGTGTCGAGTACGGGTAAATAACGATACGGACACCTCGCTTGGTACAACCCTTACCTCTGTAATGCGGACACCTCTATAATGTGGACACCTCCATAATACGGACACCTCTATAATGCGGACACCTCCATAATACAGATACCTCTATAATGCGGACACCTCCATAATACGGACACCTATAATGGGGACACCTCTATAATGCGGACACCTCTATAATGGGGACACCTCTATAATGCGGACACCTCTATAATGCGGACACCTCTATAATACGGAGACCTCTATAATGCGGACACCTATAATGGAGACACCTCTATAATGGGGACACCTCTATAATTCGGACACCTCTATAATACGGACACCTCTATAATACAGACACCTTTACTGGGGAGACCTCTATAATGCGGACACCTCTATAATGCAGATACCTCTGTAATGCGGACACCTCTGTAATACGGACACCTCTGTAATGCGGACACCTCTATAATGCGAACACCTGTATAATCCAGCACTTGGATCTGTCCCTGTGATGTTCGTATTAAAGACGATTGTTTGTATCATCAATTAACAAACTGTTAAATGTTGATGTTTCATTTTATTTCAGAGCTTACGGAACTTTGAATGTTCGTAGTTTATTGGACGTCAGAGAACAATATCTCAACGAGTTCAGCTTCCCTGATCCTTATGCGGAGGTAAGGTATATGTGGTGGTATAAATGTTTGTTTGGTTTGAACAATTTCTAAACCAGTTTAATTTTTGTCCTTTATCTCAAATTATGGTTATGAATCAAGGACAAAGGAAAATAAAAATTAAACTGGTTTGAAAATGAAATAAAATAATGATAATAGGCCATACGCTACTGTGATTGTATGTTTTAACTCTCAAGCTTTCGTCGGACACCGACATCGTCAGGAGAAAACTGAAAGAATTTACATAAATGCGAAGCAATATAAAGACTAGCGTGGATACGATGTAACACCTAAACAAGAACAAAAACACTTAAACAAAGAATTAAAAGAATTAAGTGTTTTTGTTCTTGTTTAGGTGTTACATCGTATCCACGCTAGTCTTTATATTGCTTCGCATTTATGTAAATTCTTTCAGTTTTCTCCTGACGATGTCGGTGTCCGACGAAAGCTTGAGAGTTAAAACATACAATCACAGTAGCGTATGGCCTATTATCATTATTTTATTTCATTGCAACACGATGCTACTGAAAGACAACTTGGTTTGAAAATGTTCAAACCAAAGAAATATTTACGAAATAAGTCACGTTCACACTTTGTATTTTAATCCATTTTAATCTTATCTAATTTTGCTATCCCTTTATTTATTTCGTGAAACATCCAACCGGTAGCTTACGCTGCTAAAATCGCTCATGAACAAAATTAACATTTGAAATGACAACAAGTGTTGTTACGATAGATAAAAACATTTGCGCAAAATTTTTATTGATTACATACACGAGATCAGTTATTGATCGCCCAACGAAGAAACCTTCTTTTACCACCTTTGTCTAACTTGTATCTTCCGCTTTGCGACAAGAGCCTGTTTTCCCGCTCTTTTGGGCAACCGCTTAGTTTCCCGCCCTTTTTGATAACCACCTATATCCTTTTTTACTACCGCACTTTTGTCTTCCGTGTTTAACAACCGACTGTTTTCCCGCCATTTGAACATCGGACCTTTTTGACGATAGTCTGTTTTCCTACCTTTTTTGTTTATCAGGTGAAGCAACAGGAAAACGAGGCTGCCCTTCTTCTGCTGTCCAAGCGACTCAAAGAATTAGACGCGCTGCCATGGGAACAGCGGCAACATGCTTTAATAGAAGGAATAGTTGCTGGAAATGTTTTTGATTGGGGAGCGAAGGAAGTAGCTCAGTAAGAATTCAGGAGTCTTTCTCCGTCTTCATATGACATTACATGTATTTATTTTCATGATTTTCTTTTTCGCACAATAAATTTTAACCTGGGAAATATAAAGATATTTTTGTAAAACTATTACTTTTCTTTCTGCTCTACAATCTGGTAACTGAAATAACCACCTGTTATCCACTTATTACGGTACCTACCTGATTTCCCGTCTTTTCCATAACCGCCTGATTTTCCGCCATTTTTTATAACCGCTTGGTTTCTCGACTTTTTTAAAACCGCATGGTTTTCCCGCTTTTTTATGACCGCCTAATTTCCTTCCTATCTTTTTTATTACCGTCTGGATTTCCCGCCTTTTTATAACCGCCTGGTTTTCCCGCCTTTTGATAACCGCGTGGTTTTCCCGCCTTTTTAGCCGACCGCCAACTTTTCCCCCAACAACGTTTTTTCCTTTCACAGACTCATGGAAGGAGGCCATCTTGACTTTGATTTGGCAATGAAAAAGTTGCAAGGTAATTCGAAGAAGATTTTTGCATTTCTAGAGGGTTGCCAGTTGTTTTGTCTTCTCCCCTTCGCCCTTTCACCTCCGTATATAAAACGGACCGTTTGTACAGACTCGAACTCAGTTTTGTACACTGAGTAGAAGGTTTGATTACAACAGATCTCTAGCTCCAAACATAAACGCAATGTAAACTCTGACCAGGGGCCTATTTCTCGAAAGTCCCAATAGCTTTCCGGGCCCGGAAAGCTTTTTCAAGTGCGCAATGTTTATATTGAAAACGTTCCGTGTTCTAACGTGTTTGTAGGTCGGCCGTGGTTGCGAGATGACCTGGATGCCTGGATTGAAAGGTCAAAGGTTAGTCCTCCCTTCCATTATAGTCCAGTAAGGCTATGAAATTTTATAGGCGAAGATCAAACTAATTGCAACAAAAGCTTTTTAACTGTTTTTAGGCTCAGGACAACGTGTTAAACAACATACTAAAAGTTCCCCAAAATTCAGATGGAGGAACATGGTTAAGTTGGCCTTTGAAAAAAGTGATAGTTCACCACAGGGTACCCAAGTCATGTAAATATATTTTAATTTATTTTTATTCAATTTTCACTTTTTGGCGTTAGGAGTGTCAGTTTTATTACTCATATTATTGCTGTGGAACGTTTTTCAAATATTTAACCACGCATTTAAATCTAATTTCCTACATGCTCAACGACAAAACGGAATTATCGTCCACAGGTATCCAACTCAAGCATGTAATTTATTTATTTATTTTGTCAAGGGCTTATTATTTTGTTCACGGTACAGAAAAAAAATGTACTTTAATATTAGCTAAAAGAAGAGAGAAACATTCAAGAAAACCCAGATAAGTGTTACAAATAAAGAACAAGCAATGATCGGCACCAGTACCTCTCGGTTGCACAAGGAATGCCTTGAAGATATCGAAGCACAACTAGATTGTATGGAAGTTTTACGCTCGTTTCTCTCGTTATTTTGTGTTTTATTAATTTAATTGTTATTTAAGAAAGCCATGGGCCTGAAAGGTGAGCTAAGTATGACTTTATTGTGGGTTTCATTCATTATTTTCACGTTTTTTCTTGTATTTGATGTTTGAAGGATCACCTATTCACCAATCCATTTTTAGTTTATGCATTGTGAGTGGCATGGAAACGGCCATGGAAACCTGTTGCATATGTGGAAATGAACAGTATTAACTCTCAAGGGATGTGAAACAATAAATTGAATAAAGTCAGACCTGGGCTGAGTATTCATCGAAAATGCCGTCTTGACCTCATAAGACCTCCCAAGAAGTCGTCAAATGACTTGCAGGGTGACGAGTCCAGCGGCATGGGCGTTGTTAGACGCCGCTCGATGCAGCAGCAATATAATGCTAGGGAGCATTGCTTTTTTGTGGAGAGCGTTCAAAGTATGACGGAAAGACAAAGGTGCTGGATGTGACTATCCCTGTAAGGATAACAGAATTCCAGGAAAGTATTTCAAAGCTGTGCAAAGAAGGCCCAGACTGTGTTTGGCCGTTTACAATATCTCCAGGATCTTCATGCAGCAGATGCTGTATACCACAAAGTATGCAGCAGCAACTTTAGAACAGGGAGAAACATACCTCTGCAGTACAGTACTCCTGATGACGGCGGCTCTAAGAAATTCAAGAACTCTCAAGGACGGCCAGTTGGCACTGTTAAGTACACAGCTTTTTTCAAAGTGATTGACTATCTGGAGGAGAATGGGAATAAGCAGCTCACTATAGCCGATCTTGTTAGCAAGATGGAGCACCTGGATGCCCACCAGCGGGCAGTTTGACAACCCTGAAACCATGTTCCGGTATGAGATGTCAAGCTACCCTACCTCCCTATTTGATGGTTCACTGTTGCTCAGAGAAGCCAATAAACCCGCGTTAGCTGATTCCATCTGGATAGAGACGCAACACAAACAAACGGCCAGTCCCCAAGATGCCCACTATGTCCTTGATGGAGGAGCCCTTATCCATCTCATTCCTTGGTCAAACGGTGCCTCTTATGAAGAGGTCTGCCTTTTGTACGTTCAGTATGTACAAAGAAGATACGGAAACACCACAGTCATGTTCGATGGTTACGAGGATGGCCCTACCACAAAGGATTGCACTCACCAGAGACGAGCAAGTTCCAACGCACCGCCAGTGTTGCTCGACCCTGGTATGCCTATCACATTGAAGAAGAACGACTTTTTGTCAAATAAGGAGAACAAGCAGAGAAGTTAGAAAGCGCTGGTTGTACTGTCCTCAACATGTGCAGCGATGCAGATCTTCTTATTGTTAAGACCACAGTAGAAGCCACCCGATCTCAAAGCACCATTCTCGTCGGAGATGACACCGACCTTCTTGTCTTGTTACTCTATTATGGTGAAAATGGACGCATGAGATCTCTTCTTCAAGCCTGAGCCAAAGCAAAGAAGCAAAACACGGAGAATATGGAATATCAAGGAGACAAAGGCAGCTTTGGAGCCATGTGTCTGTTCAAACATACTCTTCGTTCATGCCCTACTCGGCTGCGATACAACTTCGCGAATTCATGGTATCGGTAAGGCGATGCTCTGAAGAAGATAAAGAACAGCCATACTTTCCAAGAACAGGCAACCGTATTTAACAGCGATGTAAGCTCCGTGACCAAAGATGATATTGTAGCAGCTGGTGAGAAGGCATTGGTGTGCCTATGTAATGGTGGCCTGAATGAAACTCCTA
>JAJGOT010000373.1:680000-682500 GCA_022457155.1 Cladopsammia gracilis
TGAGTGTTTGGAAATCAGATGAAACACTCCTTACTTGTGCATCCTTAATTTCTCCTTCTAAAATCATTTTGTTTGAGAAGTAATATCAAACATTTGACACAGAATTTCATCACAAGATCAAACACCTCGAAGTTCGTCAAAAATACTCCGCTGTGCGCCGTATTTTCAACTCTCTTCACAGTGTTTGATCTTGTGATGAAACACTGTGTCTCATGTTTGATATATTACTTAAAAAGCACAACATTCCTATAGAATTGCACTCTGCGCGTTCAAACTTAAAACCTTTAGTTTTCTCCTGTTGCTATAACCCCCTTTCCCCAAAACCGCGCCATGAAAAATGAATATAAAGTGTTCACACCAGCACCGAACCATGAGTAAACATAATAATAATAATAATAATAATAATAATAATAATAATAATAATAATAATAATAATAATAATAATAATAATAATAATAACTTTATTTCTATAGCGCTCTTATCCCATACTCAAGGCGCTTTACAGTCATGTAAATAACATTACAACATTACAAACACGTCACGTCATTACAAACACGTTTCCTGTGAACATGTTTGAAATTCCACTGTTTACACTAGTTTGTTAATTCCAAACACATTTATAATTTACGCGGTTTTTACAGAACGCATGCAAAATTTTTATATGAAAAATGGAGATCGAATTTTCTGTCGCATGATTTAATCTAACTTGCCAAGCCCTTCGGAACAGAGCCAAACCTTGCATCGTTTAGCGAGAAGCGGCATTTGCGCTAACATGTTTCGCAGTATAACGCTATATTTCGCCCTAATGTGAACGTAACATAACAGCTTCAAATATAAATATTTATTTGAAATAGGACTGCATATAGGGAAGAACGGTTAGTCCCCATGGAATCAGGAATCGGTTCTCCATGTTTGGACTGCAGGTACGTCAATCCTACTGTAACAGCGCTTGTTCGCCGCTATACCAGGGAACAAATATAACATCCGCCGTGGTTATACCGAACAAATTTCATGGACATATGAACAACACGCACAAGTATGTTTCTGGAAAAGTGGTTACTTTATTCAGTGTTTGTATACTATCGTGACAATGAAAATGAATTCACAAATTAAGACTTTCATTATTGCCGAATCATCTGTTGGCGAGAGTTGCGATTGTTAATTTTCCGATGGTTGTATACACAGCAAATAAAAGGAATTCCTTTTAACTTAACTTTCAGTACAACTACTCACAAAAACTAAACAGAATCGATTTGACGTTACAACGCGTATGACGTGACTAGAAGAGCTTTATTGGTCTACTAGCGTGACAGAAAAAAATCAAATTTTGTGTCTAAGGTGGCACTTGCACTTACTAATGTTTTCACTGCTTTATGCATAATCATTTAGGTGTATTTATAGGAACCTAAGACCCACAGCATTCTTTTAGTTATTGGCTGTTTCTGCCCGAGCATAAACTGGAGTTAATGTCTAGCTCAATTGAACCTAAAAGCTCTCTGCGGTTGCTAGTGATTTCCCGTTAATCGACCTTTTGTACTTTGTATTGTAACAAGTACTTTTACCCGCGCCCTAAAGCTCCCTGCTGCTTGCCAGTGCTTTCCCGGTAATCGATTCTTTGCACTTTGCATCGTAACACGTACTTTTACCCGCGCTCTATTCTTAACGGCCAATTAGATTTCAAGCCTGCACGTGTTCAGAGAGTATCAGCCAATCAGCTTCTCCCTAAACTTGCCGTGTTTACGTTCATGTACATCGGTCGCGGCCGATCTCCCCATTCGGCTCAGTTTCACCGCTAAAGTCAAGTGTTTATTTCTCCACCCACCCACCCACTGCAGTATATAAAGTTATCGTTACCACTCTCTGGTTATAACATTTCTTCTGTATTCAAAACAAAAACTATATATATAATATACATTTGTAATTTGTTATGTGGTTTTAGTGTTAATAAATGGTTTGGGGGGGAAGCGTTGCTGGCGACAACCCTTCAGTCCCACACTGAAGCGATGCCTGGGTTGCCTTAGCTTGGGTGATAAACGGTGGTGACGTCCACTTCCCCTTGCTAAGCGACCTTCTAGGAGCTTGGCATAGGTACACGCTGCTCAGAGTAGCTGTGCTCCATGACACCCATCTCATGGTTTATATGCCACTCGCTGACCGGCTAGCCCCATTGACTGGCCTCGCACGCGGCAGGCAGCACTTGGGTCCTGGACAACGCTTATCCCCCAACCTTCTCCCACAAAATATGTGCCTTTCATTTGTGCGTGGACATTAATTCTGTGCCAGAAATCCTAAGAGTAGCAATTCTCGCCCTTACCTTTCTGTTGCAGGAAAAAGTATTCAGTCATGGCAAGAGAAAATGATCAAAGATTATTGAACTAAGATTATTTTTTTTCTTGGGCATGGTGCCCGTAATCCTTTTTTTACATTTTATATTTTTTCTCTCGTACGAATTCTGAAAGTAACGGCCCAGGTACTTTCGGAATTAACAGGCTTTCGGGTA
>JAJGOT010000373.1:685000-857050 GCA_022457155.1 Cladopsammia gracilis
TCAGTAGAAAAAAAGGAGAAAAATCACTTGAAATTGTAAAGAAATACTTGTTCATGTACGTGAAACAATATCTTTTTTATACAATTGTACATAGAAATACGTGGTGGTATGTGGAATAAAAACGCATTTTATGGGGGGAAACAAAACGTTTCTGAACATTAGTTAAAAAAAAAATTGGTTGCGATTCTTCCGTTTGCAAGTTGAACAACTTTTCGAAAATACATCTAAGTGAAATCAGTTCGTGAGCGGACCATCTTTGCTTCATTGGCACACGAATTTACGTAGAGAAGGCATCGTGCTGAATACGAATTGACCTCAAAAGTTTGTAATCTATGCAAAATAACTAATCAAGCAAAACTGACTGTACAACAGGAATCATGAATATTCTGTCTTTTCATGTAATGTTTAATAAAATATCAGCTGTCAAAAATCGCAGAATTGCTGGGTGAAAAACTAGTAAAAACAAAAGATTAAGTCAACTAATTTAGTTTAGATTTAAAAACAGCTAAACTAGGGGAAGTCTTGATTTCTAAAGGTAAAGTGAATAATCCTTGCAATCCTGCACTTTTTCTCCAAACTTCTGCTTTTATTTTGCTCTATGAAATCTGTTTATCCAACTAAGTTATATGTTTGGTGGCATTTGGCGATATACTGACGTGGAAATAAGCTAAGCGAAATTTTGCTATTTCGGCGTGAAAGTTTCTCTTTAACTAATAAGTTTAAAGATGAATGCCAGTTAGCCTCCTCTAAAGACAATTCTTTGGGCCGAGTCAAGAGCTAGACGAGAGACTAGTAAGGAGAACAAAAATGCAACTGACTAGGGATTGGGGCGGGTTGAGAGAAAAAAAGTCAAGTGCAGTTCCCCACCCCTTCCCCACCTGTCTTTTCCTTTGCCCCAGACCCCAAACTTGCCGGCGGAGGAGACTAAATTCCAGTGGTTCCTTTTAAAATTGTATAAACTCAAATTATAGTCTATTAGAGTGAATGAAAACAACTAGATCGATTATTTGCCTATAACAGCACAAAATACTTACTAATATTTCAAAGCTATACGCTTAATCGTTTTTTAAGTTTCGAGTGTTTTCTTGAATCAGAAAGCCGTAAATACATTTAACCACTTTGTGTGGAAGTCGTTAGATAAGTAATCCTCCTCCCAGAAAATTCATGTCAGAGCTTGCTGCTGTGGTATTTCATTATCTTGACATACAACCTTCATAAGCGTATGCATTTGCCAACACAACTGTAGTTCTCGTCAATTCTCTTTCAGTTCAATTCAGCATTCGCTGAAGCGTTTTAGGTATTATTGTAAAATCTAAAAACAAACATGTAATATGTTTTAAATAGCCTCAGTTATTTTTTCGGTGAATACTAATTGTTTAACAATCATAAAGTCGCATACGAATTAGCAGGCAAGCGTTGTTTCTGCTTTTTCGTTTACTAGAGTAAGGCGGATTGAATGAAATTTTAAGAGGTTTGAAGAAGGGATAGAAGAAAGAAAATGATTTTAGGAACACCAACAGACAGTTGATACCCACACAAGAGGACCCCAGGTTGCTAGTAAGACTGAAGACTTTATTAAATCTTCCAAAAAATCCTTTGTGAGAAACTACTTCCTACCAAAATACCCAAAAATCATCCAAAAATTTACAAAACAGCCCATAACATAGATTCATGAGATAAGCATAGAGTTTTTGATTTCTTGAAATGGGAACGAGGTTGACATGAACGAGATATTTCCATTGAAGCCATGTTAAGTGGCAGAAAAATGGCATTTAGGTGGAGTCCCGCCTTATAGTGCTACTACAACGAAAATGTTTGTTTTTCTTTTCGACTTTTTCTTTTACTTCAGTTCATTTAATGGGTTCATAATTACACAAATCGTGATAATTTAGAACGATATAAGCTTACTGAGCCTGGAAATAGCTGGCTTAAAACCGTCGAAACCCAGTCTGCCATTACTAACGATGAACTTTACGTTTGAAATAACTGCTCTTCCCGTTGGAATTTGACCTTAAAATTGGTCATGGGTAGTAGTAAGCTCTTCTACTTTCCAAAACTGAAGAGAAAGGGAAAGGACAAAATAATGATCATGGTAACACTTCATCCTTCGTATGGTGTTAATTTTCATGAAAATTAAAAAGCTAATAGCTTTTTCTATGTAGTTGTTTTAGCTAGATTTGGCTATAATTGTCAGTAATAGCCTTTCTCTTTAAATTCTTAGACAGAAAATTGATCAAATTGTCTTACAAGTTTTAATTTTGCTACTCATTAGCTATTCCATAGCACTTTAATTTTCCAAGAGTGTGGTAACCCTTCTCGTCATGGTCATGGCCATATGTCCCTGTATCTCCAAACCTGAGCTGTTTAACTGGGAGGTGAGACTTGTCAGTGAGGAGACCGCTGTCCTCACGCCATACTGGGTCATTCTTATCACAGTTACAGGTGTCACCGGACTCTGCACATGAGTTGGTCATCCCGCATGCGCACTTGCTACTTCCAGACGAGGCTCCACCCCAGTATGTCATCTTAGTAGAATCACGTGACACCCACCAGCCATCAGACTCCTGTAATAGCATAGAGCCATAGCATTCATATTTGATAAACTGTTCACAGTGTGAAGAGACGTCAGTAAGACTCGCCAGCTGAGACAAGCTTGCTCCTGTGTAGTGAATAGTGCGTGAGTATGAACCCGCACCTTCATATCCGTCCACTAATGTTCTGCTTTCACTGTTGTGACTGATAACTGTCACGCCAACGCCACTTTTGTCACTCATGTCACAATACACTGTAAACGGTGCCAGGCCTCCCTCCCCGTCCGGATCAATGTCGTAGTTACCGCTTGAACTGCTGACGTACTTCCGTATCACAGAACAGGAAGGGATGAATGGAGTCTTGATCTCCACAGTAGACTCGATACTTGCCAGTGCATTGCTTGCTCTGCAAGTGTAGGATCCAACGTGGGATTTTTTCACACTGGGAATAACCAGTGTGTTGTTTTGTAGAATGTTAGAATCAATAGGAAGCGAAGGTTTGCCATCCTTCAGCCACGTGATTGTAGGTTTTAGATCACTCTCGGCCATACACGGCAGACGCACAGGGAACCCAAGCACAGGAGTAATTTCTTTTGGCGGACGAACTGAAAATTGCAGACGAGAGAAAATCACCAACTGAGTCACATCTCCTGCGCTTCCCAGAATATTCTTTGCTGTACACACATATATTCCGCCGTCTTGTCTTTTTAGGTTGCTGATTTTCAAGGCTCCATTTTTAACCTCAGCTCTATTAGCTAAACCACCGATGGACTTCGACCACGTGATAATAGGTTGCGGCTGACCAGTAGCATTGCAGGCGATGGTGATAGTTTGTCCCTCCTCAGCCAACAGTCGGTTGGAACTCAGTAAAAGCCGCGGAGCAACTGTCGAAGCAATCAGAAAACACGTTGAATGAAGATGCATTCTCCATTTAAACTGATTCAACATGACGCTCTTAGTCTTTTTGAAGTTTATGCATTCAGTTCAACTGTTCTCTCTTATACAGTCATTGTTTTGGTGTCACGCAATGCTGTTCCCTCCTTGTGAGGAGAAGGATTGCGTGACGACCCAAATAACTGCTGTATGAAAGATTAGTCTTACAGTAGATCTGGAAAAGGAAAAAAGGATAAAAGGGATCACCAAAAACACTCCTTAAATTATTGAATTATTCAGAATTTTTAGCTTTAGCATGATGAACTAAGCTTTTAAGAAACTCACATTGCACGTTTAATTGTGCTGAAGCGCTGACACTTCCCAGCAGGTTTTGCGCGCTGCATCTGTAGATTCCGGCGTCTTCTGGTTTGACATTCTTTATAATCAGAGCGCTACTGGGTTCTAACACGTGACGGCCAACCGGAAATGACGACTTTCTCTTGGACCAAGTAACCTTCGGATTTGGATTCCCATCTGTTGTACATTTCAAGACTGCTGTTTGACCTTCGTTGACTGTCTTTTCAACAGGAGCTTCAATGAGGCGGGGAGCCGAAATCGACTTCCCCTGCTCGCCTTTCTCCCCCTTCTGTCCCTGGGGGCCTCTAGGTCCCAGTGGCCCTGTATCCCCCGGTACTCCTGGATCTCCCTTCATTCCCACTGGTCCAAGAGCTCCCTTCGGGCCATGCTTTCCAGGTCTCCCCGGTCGTCCTCTGCTGCCTGGTTTCCCTTGAGGCCCTACGCGGCATAACACGTGATCTTTAACACAGATTTGGTTCTGCAGCAGCCGCAGCTCGTCTCGGATCAGTAGTTGTACATAAGGTGTTATTGTAGGGTTTATTTGTGTATTTGCAGATGAAACACTTCGTTTGTGTCTTGAAATGCTGTCCTCACCACCTGAAATTAGTATAGACACTTCAATTACAAGGTCAAGAAATAAAGTTTTCATTTATCTAAAGAATATATAGGTTGTGGTTCAATTTTATCTTTGGTTTAAATTTTATTTCCCTTTGTTTTTGAGTATGGTAATGTATGATAAAGAGTTTAAAACAAAGGAAAATAAAATTTAAACCAAGGATAAAATTGAACCACAACATATATATTTTCACGGCACTACTGCCATCTGTTTGCCTGCGAAACGACATCTGTTGAAAAACCGCACACATATCAGACATATCATGCTGGCCCTCGTAGAGTACAAAAAAGGTATTTCTGCGCGTTTTCTGCGCGTTTTTCAAACAAGACTGTTACTGCTTCGCTACAATTTGCCAAGATAATTGTATCATTTTCGGTTTTCGGTGGAAATTCGATTCAGCCATCAAAGGGTAAATCCTGCATTGAACAATCAGGGGTACTTAACGACGAATGTAGTCAAACCCTTGGAATGGCGTTCTACTGTTTTTCCATCTAATTTTAGTGTCTTTGAAGGCTAATA
Source organism: Cladopsammia gracilis (assembly GCA_022457155.1). NCBI lineage: Eukaryota > Metazoa > Cnidaria > Anthozoa > Scleractinia > Dendrophylliidae > Cladopsammia > Cladopsammia gracilis. Next base: position 689,897 of record JAJGOT010000373.1, read on the forward strand.
CAGTTTGGGCTTTTTGTTTCGTTAAGTTTAGTATTTCAGCCACAGAAAATTTTAGTGAAAGGAATTTTATCCCCTGAATTTACAAGCTGGTTTCACATTTCACTCAAAACGACAATTTTAATCCCTCCGAAAACAAAAGCTACGATATTACGAAAGTTGGAGGCGTAAAAAAAACTAAAATCTAATTAATTACGAATTTTTAAGGCGACTAAAGGCCCGGACACACGGTGAAACGTTTGTTACAACGTTGCGCGCAACACGATTTTTTGTGGGTGTCACAAAATGCAATTTGTTGCGCGCAACGTCGCAAAAGTAAAACTCGATTCCACTTCTGCATCTGTTGCGCCCAACGTTGCAAGAAAAGTTTGAATTCACCGTGTGTGCGGGCCTTAAGCCTTTCCTAACAGCTTTCTAGATACTGAAACTATTCGTTCGGTGCTCCTGGACAATCGAGCCCTGGTGAGCAGCAAATGCTGCTACCTGTCATGTCTCCCCATTGTTTGTACTTCTGTTGAAGTTTTCGTAGTATTTCTGTCTCCATCTGATCACAGACTGTTGTTGTTTGTGATATCAGCCGTTGTTGATCCTGAATCCTGAATTCCACATGAATCAGTGCGACACAACAAGCGATGGACAACAACAACCCAGACATGGAGCACAAACGGTCGAGCGTTGTTCGTCTAGCCTTCTCTGACTTCTCTTGAAGACATCGTTTTTCTTGCTTCATTGTTGATTCAAGACTTGAGTCATATATATAATGTGGTGGTAGAGCAAGAGTCTAACAATGGACAAAATATTTCACTGTGGGCATTCGGCAAATGAAAGCCGTTTAGCAGATCGACTGGGAAACAAAGTATGAGATTGAAAAACAGTCATGTGATGTTCTTGGCTCAGGCTCAAAGGTATTCGATGGTCATAGGTCAGATACCGTAAGAGAAATAAACCTTCTTGAATTGATTGATGTAACAACAGATTTAGGTTGGTGCAAATTATTTGGTTTTCATAGCACGTTGGCAGAGGAAGCTTTCGTTTTTATTTTGACTTGATAGCAGAGAAATGAAACCTTAATCTGGCCCTGTCCTTATTTTTTGTTCGAATGGATTCGTACTGTACGTGCTGGCGGGACAGGAAACTCTAAACATGGGATTGATAAACAACATCATATAATATTCTTGGACAGTTGCCTCAACAGATTATCACAGGTCAAATTAGCACGGGAAAATAAAAAAAGAAGTATTTATTATGAAACACTATTTCTTTATTGCTGTAAATTCCTTGGAGCTATTTCCTCGTCATCTTTGCTTGGCATCTATGACATCAAGTAAACGTGACCGGGGGGGGGGGGGGGGGGGGGGGGGGGGGGGGGAGGGGGTTACTCAGATAATAGCGACGGGGAGATGCGAAGGCCTTTTGGGGGTTTGAAACTTTGGGGTTGAAAGTTTATGGTGACTTTTTTGAGCTGAAAGATTTCGGTGAAGACTTTCTTGGGGGTCGGCAAAAAGGGTAAACTTTTTATGCAGAGAGAGAAAAGTGGATTTTTGGGGATTACGCTCTGTGCCGTTGGACTTTTTTGGGTGTGGTTTTAGCCTAATAGGACTTTTCTGGTGTCTATTAAGTTGGCCTTATTCGCACCTTCACGTCACTATTATAGGTGAGTAACCCCCCTCCCCGGGCCGTTTTGCCGATTTTAGCCTCATAGGACTTTTCCGGTGTCTATTAATTTGGCCTTATTTGCACCTCCGCGACATTATTATCGGTGAGTATCCCCCTCCCCCCACTATAAGCACATTGCTTCTGTTTATGTCGCGAGCTAACGAAGGTCACTACGTGTGGCTCCTGTTTTTTTTATTTATACACACCATCCGCCTCCCTCTCACAACCAAAGCCTAACCATAAAACAGCCAATTTGGTCCTTGTTTTTGTCTTTATATAGCAGAGTAAAAACTGAGCTAGCATCGAAGTGTAGAGACGCAGATCTGTTAATCCTGGATGGAATGGACAAGTATACCGAAAATTTGTACACGTGAAAAACTGAATAATTGAAAAAATGTGTTGTTATATTTTCAAATAAAAAAGTTAAAACGAAAGGCACCTCATGAAAGAACTTCCCAAAAGCTAGGTTGAATGTAACACTTAAGAATTTGATCCACAGCCTGAAAAGTTAGAAACATCGTATACAGCATAAAAAACAGTACCACAGGAAATGGTCGCACCATATTTAATAGAACAAACTGGTTATGAAGCTCAACAAATTTCAAAAAGAGTGTACAAAGCTGCTTTGTTTTATGTTGAACGAACCGTGATCCTGCACATTGTTTTGTTTAACGTGTGAGCCCAAGTGTTTCTACTGGTCAGTTGCTTATATGCATTTCAATACCTTTTGTGATAGTTTTTACCTACGCAAGAGGATCCCAGGTTGCTCGTGGACTATTTTGGTGTCTGTCTATTAACTATAAACTACGAATTTTAATTTGAAGACTTTATATCTTCAATATTTCTTATTTCTCGAAATTTTACAAATCCTTTGAGAAAAACTAAAAATCCAAAAAAAATTTACAAAACACCCCATAACATAGAGTCATGAGATTGGCAGAGAGTTTTTGGATTGCTTGAAATGTGAACGAGATATTTCAATTAAAACCATGTTAAGTGGCAGAAAAATGACATATATGTGGAGTCCCGCTTTAAAGAGTCTGACCCACCCAGTTTGCATTGCGCGCTTCTATTATTGTTATGATACGGCTCTATTCCATATTTGGGCAAGCATATCACCTCTTGCAAGAGTGAATTTCCCTGAAAATGGCGGATGAACCAATGTAGGTGCGCAATGCAAACTGTGTGGGTCAGATTCTCTAAAGTGCTACTACACCGAAAATGTTTGTTTTTCTTTTCGACGTTTTTTTTTTTTTTACTTCAGTTCATTTAATAGGTTCATAATTACACAAATCGCTATAATTTAAAACGATATAAAGTTACTGAGCTTAGAAATAGGTGGCTGAAAACCGTCAAAACCCCGTCCGCCATTACTAACGATGAACTTTACGTTTGAAATAACTGCTCTTCCCGTACGAATTTGAACTTAAAATTTGGCATGGGAAGTATTAATCTCTTCTAATTTCCAAAACTGAAGAGAAAGGGAAAGGAGAAAATTATGATTATGGTAACACTTTATCGTTCGTATGGTTTCAAATTTGCACGAAAATGCTAATAGTTTTTTCTATGTAGTTGTTTTAGCTTGATTTGGCTATAATCGTTAGTAATAGCCTTTCTCTTTACATCCTTAGACAGAAAATTTATCAAATTGTTTTGAAAGTTTTAATTTTGCTACTCATTAGCTATTCCATAGCACTTTAATTTTCCAAGAGTGTGATAACCTTTCTCGTCATGGCCATTGAATTCGGTTGTATCTCCTAACCTGAGCTGTTTAACTGGGAGTTGAGACTTGTCAGTGAGGAGACCGCTGTCCTCACGCCATACTGGGTCATTGTTATCACAGTTACACTTGTCCGCGGAATTTGCACATGAGTTGGTCATCCCGCATGCACACTTGTTACTTCCAGGCGAGGCTCCACCCCAGTATGTCATCTTAGTAGAATCACGTGACACCCACCAACCAGAGCCACTGAGAAGCCCAGAATGATAGCATTCATATTTGATGAACTGTTCACAGTGTGAAGAGACGTTAGTAAGACTCGCCAGCTGAGAAAAGCTTGCTCCTCTGTAGTGAATACTGCGTGAGTATTCTCCATACGCATGATATCCGTCCACTAATGTTCTGCTTTCACTGTTGTGACTGATTACTGTCACGCCAACGCCACTCGCATCACTCATATCACAATACACAGTAAACGGTGCCAGACCTCCCTCGCCGTCAGGATCAATGACATAGTTGCCGCTTGAACTGCTGACGTACTTCCGTATAACAGAACAGGAAGTAGGAGTGATTTGAGACTTGATCTCCACACTTGTCTCGATTGTTGTCAGTGCATTGCTCGCTCTGCAAGTGTAGGATCCGTCATGTGACTTTTTCACGCTGGAAATAACCAGTGTGTTACCTCGCAGAATGTAAGAATCAACAGGAAGTGAAGGCTTGCCATTCTTCAGCCACGTGATTGTAGGTCTTGGGTTGCTCAAGGCTACACACGGCAGACGCACAGGGGACCCAAGTACAGGTACAACTTGTCTAGGAGGTAGAACTGAGAAAAGCATAATTGAATTACTCTGCTCGCCTTTCTGGCCTTTCACACCTCGTGGTCCCACATCCCCTGGTACTCCTCGAGCTCCTTGGGGTCCTTTTGGCCCCCCTGGCCCCATATGTCCCGGTACTCCAGGATCGCCCTTCATTCCTATGGGTCCTGGAACTCCTTTAGGGCCTCTTGGCCCCGCCGGCCCCCTATATCCTGGTATTCCTGGATATCCCTTCGTTCCCATTCTTCCTGGAGCTCCTTGAGGGCCTTCTGGTCCCGGTGGCCCAATATGTCCAGGTACCCCTGGATCCCCCTTCATTCCTATTGGTCCTGCAGCTCCCTGGGGGCCATGCTTACCAGGTCTTCCCGGTCGTCCTCGGCGACCTGGTTTCCCTTGTGGCCCTGCACAGCATAACAGGTGATTGTTAGCACAGATTTGGTTCTGTAGTAGCCGAAGTTCTTCTTGGATCAGCAGTTTTACGTCTGAAGGTGTCGTACTTCGTTTTTGTCTTGAAGTACTCTCCTCGCGACCTAAAATGAGAAAAAGAGCCGGAATTAGAATATAGTGGAACCTCGATTTAACGAACTTCTATCTTACGAAGTCCTGATCAGTATAACGAACGATATTCTTCAACCCGGCAAAATTACAAGTAAAATGTATGGAACAGAACCTCGATATAACAAAATCCTTGTTACAACAAACACAATCCGGCCGATATAACGAATAAATGTCAACGCGCGACAAAAGATAAACGCGGAACAGACCCACAGTGTGTGCTATACGGTAAAGGTATAACCTGTACAGTTTTCCAGTGTCGTAGTTATATTTATAGTGTACTGTAGCTTCATGCAGGCATTAAAGTGCAAATGTTATTTGTTGAGATCCGGAAATACGTAACACCGTTACAAAACATATTATTATTAACTATACCTCGATATAACGAACATGTTGGTTGTTTTTCCGCAAATTCGTTATAACGAGTTTTTTGATCTAACGAACCCTCGATATAACGAACCGATTTCCCCAGTATCTTGGCACTTCGTTAAATCGAGGTTCCACTGTAATCATTAACCTCTATTTGCAGTGCGACAACTGTTCCTTTAGAAACGAAAGCTGAAAACAACCGCAATACTGTCAGTCGAGTGGTGAATCCGCCTGACAACGAAGACCACTAAAACGTTTTTAATCGTAACTATTACAATTTCATCAAATGTGATTGGTTCATAAACCTCTGTATTTTCCCCTAATTCACTCCGGCTTGCGGACAATGTAATCGGAAAGTTTGTTGTAATCGGACAATGTAATCGGACAGTTTGATGGGGGGAGTGAGAAAAAAAATATTCATGCAAGGGAAAATGTCAGGAAAAAAAATCGTGCAAAGAAGAAGGCAAAGAAACAAAATTCGTGCAGAAGGAAAAATCCTATTGCGGTCTTTATTTAATATATAAAATTCTGCCAAAGTGCCTATTAAAAAAATCTCTCTCTTGGTGTTTCAAAAATTCAAAATATTCTTAGGGCCCTAACCCTGGTCCTTAATAGTGTTCATTGAAGTGTTTTCCTTACACTGCATGAAATTTCCTGTGATTAATTCATATTTTTCAATTGCCGGAAATGTCATTCTGAAATAATCAATATTGCCAGGCACAATAGAAATAAACAAAAAATCACTATATTTTTATTGAAAGGAGACAAATATAACTTTGTTTTTCAAAAACAACCTTTTTATCACAGGGCCGTAGCATGGGGATGGGCCGGGGGGAGGGGGGGGGGGGGTCTGTCGAAGAACTCAAACATCCAGTTAGGCAACAAACTGTTAGTGTCCGTGTGGTCTACGTAGTAGGTTCATTTATCCATCATACAACACTGAAAAGTTGCATAATTTGTACAAACCTGTTCAATGAATGAATATAATTATGTTTAAGTAACATGTCTGATCCATGGTTTTGCCTTTAGTGCAACTGAAAGTTGAACACTAGATCTTGTTTAAATAGTTCCGGGAAATAGTTGTTCATTTTCGCAGGATATTTCCAGCTTCTTTGATTTCATTTTATGAAATTATTTAAGTATGAATGATTTAAGAACGTTGGCACGGTACAGTGTGAAAGTACAACTTAAACTTGTTAACTGATAACATGTATTGTAAGGAAGCCTGATTTAATGTTATTTAGCCGTTGTTGTTCCAATTTTTCTCTGAACTATCTTTAATTGTTGGTAAAACATAGAAGTGCTTGCTCAACTGAAAGAAACAGTGCTTTACGCATATAAAAAAGCTTGTCTTTCATTACATAAATATAACCGTTGAACTATAAAAGCTTTTACTAACATTATAACCTGGTCCGATAAAAGGTTTCTACGTACACATATCATACAAAAAACAGTTACAGAGACCCTATATTTCAATGCACCCTATATTTCAATACCCCCCCCCCCCCCATAAAAAAAGTGAACTGCTTTTCATTTGCAAACATTGTACCTGCAACATACACTGTATACTGCATTATGATAAATGTGATAAATACATGTTTTCATCCATAAACAGTTTCAATATTAAACTTTTAAACATTAATATTTGTGATAAGTAGAATTTGGTATCTTTGCAATATTTTATAAAATTATTTGTGCCCACAGTAAAATTAAATAGAGGAGGGGTCTTGTCCCCTTGAACAATAAGTATACAACACAATGAAAACGTTCATTTGTAAATAGCTAGTTTGGGTTAAAACTTTAACTGTTACCAAACAAAACACAGCAACGCTGCTACGTTTTTAAAAAAAATTAATACCACAAAGTTTGTTTTTCATTGGCACCAGTCGAAGTCACAAATTTTTTTATCAAGCCTCAAAATCCTATCTTTGGATTAAGATTGCTGTATGATTGTGATAAAAATAGAATTTTAAGTGTTGCCTGCTACAGATATTTTAATATAAAAGCTTCTTGACAACAACATTTGTAAAACATTTAATATGAATTGCTGTTTATAAAACGTGTATAGTGAAAAGAAAACAATCAGTAAACAACAAACCGTATATGGCATTTTGATTTTAACCATTCTAAATTTAATGATCAAAATGGTCTTTAACTTACGAAGTACAACAATTTTTTTGTGAAATAGTTATTTTTAATAGTAAATGACAAACAAAGCAATATTTCTCCGAAAAAATTCGTGCAGAGGGTTTCACCCGAAAAAAAAAATCCTGCACAAGGAATGATCGAAAAAAATTCGTGCAACCTGAACATCCCCTCCCCCCCCCCCCCCCCCCCCCCCCCAATCACACCATCAATTTTCTAATGGTCGGTCCCCATATGAACCAACCTCTTCACATAATTCTCTGCATACATTTCAATGCCAGTTTTGCAGTGATAAAATTGTATTAACCCTTTCGATTGATAAAAAGTCTTCATTCAAGTTATTTTATCTTCATTCTCATTTTTTTTTTTCATGTTAATTTGTTCTCGGAAGTGTAATAGTTATCATTAATTGATAATAGGACTTCGTGTTGTCTAATTCTGTCTGTGTAATATAACTAGCCGGCTTGAGGTTTAATTAAAGTCACAACCTCAGGAAACTCTGGATCTCGCGACAACGAGCATATAGCACGAGAAAACACAGACATGCATAATAGACCAGCTTACCTGTTTGTTTTTGCCAGTTGTCTCCTGTCATATCCCCCCATTGCTTGTAATTCTGTTGTATTTTTCGTAGTATTTCTGTCTCCATCTGATCACAGACTGTTGTTGTTTGTGATATCAGCCGTTGTTGATCCTGAATCCTGAATTCCAGATGAATCAGTGCGACACAACAAGCGATGGACAACAACAACCCAGACATGGAGCACAAACGGTCGAGCGTTGTTCGTCTGGTCTTCTCTTGAAGACCTCGCTTTTCTTGCTTCATTGTTGATTCAAAGCGTGAGTCCTATAATGTGGTTGTAGATTAGAGTCTAACAATGAACACAATATTTCACTGTGGGCATTCGAATGAAAGCTGTTCAGCAGAATGGGAAACTAGAGATTGAAAAACAAGCTGATGTGTTCATGTGATGTTCTTGGCTCAGAATCAAAGTCTTCAGATCGGCGGGTACTCCCAACTGTATAAGTATTGCATTACAATACAATACTTTAGGGTATGGTTTTTAAGGTGCTCATTCCTTAAATAGAGTGTCCTTTTTGGTATTCCTCGTAATTACAGTACTTAAGCACCCAGCTAAAAAAAAATAAGGTTACGATGGTGTATTAATGAAATGTCAGGGTTTTTAAAAAACGTTCGCGGCACACACCTTTCATAAATTGACGGAAGTTGGTCGTAGGTCAGACACCATAGCAGGAATATAATAAATCTCTCTTGAATTCATTGATTTATGAAACAACAAACTTAGATTTGTGCAAATTATTTGGTTTTCATAACACGTTGCCAGAGGAAGCTTTCGTTTTCATTTTAACTTGATAGCAGAGCAATAAAACATTAATATCCTGTCCGTGTTTTCTAACCCAGTGGATTCGGGACAGGAAATTCTAAGCATAGGATTGATAAACAACATCATATGATATTCTTGAACAGTTGCCTCAACAGATGGTCACAGGTCAAATTAGCATGCACAGGCAAAATAAAAAAGAAAGAAGTCTCTTTGATGAAACACTAATTCTTAATTGCTGTAAATTCCTTGGAGCTATTCCAAAGTCTGTGCAGCTCACACCGCATTAAAACAATTGTTTTAACGCGATTGTGCCACAGATTTCTTGTACTTCACAGTGGCTCTTCCTTTGTGAGTTGTTCTATTGTTATAAATGTTTACTGGTTATTTATCAGCACCTGATTGACCCATTTGTCATCGATGATATTATATGAGTAATAACGACCTATTTATAGTCATTTTTGCTCACTTGCCTGCAATGGGTTTCTCTTTCAGCAGAGTTCAAGTTCTCGTTAATTTCATCAGTTCACTCTTGTAAAATATTTGTTTTTGCTTAGTACAGGAGACCATGCTTAGCATCCATGACATCAAGTAAACGTGACCGGAGGGGGGGGGGGGGGGGGGGGGGGTACTCTGACCGGCGGTGCAATTGCAACCTTCCTTGAGCTTCGCGAGGTTCTGCGAGACACGTATTTCTAGTAGCAACTTTATATATATATATATATATATATATATATATATATATATAATTATGGGGACTTTTTTGAGCTGAGAGATTTTGGAGAGGACTTTCTTGGGGGTCGGCAAAAACCATGAACTTTGTATGCAGAGAAAGAAAAGTGGCTTTTTGGGGATTACGTTCTGGGCTGTTGGACCTTTTTAATTTTGGGTCTGATTTTAGCCTAATAGGACTTTTCTGGTGTCTATCAATTTGGCCCTATTCACACCTCTCCGTCACTATTATAGGTGAGTTAACCCTCCCCCTCCCCCCCCCCCCCCCCCGGACGTTTTTGGCTCTGGTTTTAGCCTAATAGAACTTTCTGGTGTCTATCAATTTGGCCTTATTCGCACCTCCACGTCACTACTGTAGGTGAGTACTCACCCCCCACCCCCGGGGGTAACCGTGTCTCCGCTTTCCTTGATACTGATGAACAATTTGGGTAGGACTCTCACTATGAGCACATTGCTTCTCCTGCTTTTTATTTATACTCACCATCTGCCTCCCTCCTTGATTTCTAAAGGTAATGTGAATAATCCTTGTAATCCTACACTTTTTCTGCAAACTACTGCTTTTGTTTTGCTCTATGAAATCTTTTTATCCAACTAAGTTGTATGTTCGGTGGCATTTGGCGATGTAACGTGGAAATAAGCTAAGCGAAATTTTGCTATTTCGGCGTGAAAGTTTCTCTTTAACTAATAAGTTTAAAGATAAATGCCAGTTAACCTCCTCCAAAGACAATTCTTTGGGCCGAGTAAAGAGCTAGACGAGAGACAGGTAAAGAGAACAAAAATGCTACTGACTAGGGAGGGGGACGGGTTGAGAGCAAAAAAGTCAAGTACAGTTCCTCACTCCCTCCCTCCCTCCTCCCTCCCTACACTGCATTCGCTGACGCGTTTCGGGGATTATTGTAAAATCTAAAAACAAACATGTAATATGTTTAAAATAGCCTCAGTTATTTTTTTTCGGTGAATACTAATTGTTTAACAATCATAAAGTCGCATACGAATTACCAGGCAAGCGTTGTTTCTGCTTTTTTGTTTCCTAGAGTAAGGCGGTTGAATGAATTTTTAAGAGGTTTAAAGAAGGGATAAAAGAAAAAAAATGATTTTTGGAACACCAACAGACAGTTGATACCCACGCAAGAGTACCCCAGGTTGCTAGTGGACTAACTTGGTGTTTGTCTATTAATTATTATAACTACAAATTTTAATTTTATGACTTTATTAAATCTACAATATTTCTTATTTCTCTAAATTTTACAAATCCTTTGTGAAAAAAACTATTTCCTACCAAACAAACCCAAAACTCACACAAATTTGCAAAATACCCCATTACAAAGATTCATGAGATAAGGCATAGAGTTTTTGAATTTCTTGAAACGTGAACGAGATATTTTCATTAAAGCCATGTTAAGTGGCAGAAAAATGGGGGCAGTACGCAGCTCTTACAAGGTCGTCTCTGATTTGCTGAGAAAACAATAGAACAAACAACACAACAATGGACCCTAGCCCTGAAAACAATAGAGCTGCGTGATATACAGGTCCAATGAAATTAGACGTTGTTAAGAGCTGCGTGATATCTGGAAAAATGGAATTTAAGTGGAGTCCTGCCTTATAGTGCTACTACAACGAAAATGTTTGTTTGTCTTTTCGACGTTTTTCATTTACTTCAATTCATTTAATGGGTTCATAATTACACATATCGCTATAATTAAGAACGATACAATCTTACTGAGCCTGGTAATAGCTGGCTGAAAACCGTAGAAACCCAGTCCGCCATTACGTTTGAAATAACTGCTCTTCCCGTACGAATTTGAACTTAATATTTGGCGTGGGTAGTATTCAGTACTTCTACTTTCCAAAACTGAAGAGAAAGGGAAAGGACAAAATTATGATCATGGTAACACTTCGTCCTTCGTATGGTGTTAATTTGCATAAAAATGTTAATAGTTTTTTCTATGCAATTGTTTTAAAATAGCTAGATTTGGCTATCATTGTGAGAAATACCCTTTCTCTTTACATTCTAAGAGAGAAAATTAATCACATTATTTTGAAAGTTTTAATTTTGCTACTCATTAGCTATTCCATAGCACTTTAATTTTCCAAGAGTGTGATAACCCTTCTCATCTATACTCCCGTGTGTCCCTGTATCTCCAAATCTGAGCTCTTTAACTGGGAGTTGTGTCTTGTCAGTGAGGAGACCGCTATCTTCACGCCATACACCGTCATTCTTATCACAGTTACACGCGTAACTGGAGTCTGCACATGAGTTGGTCATTCCGCAGGCGCACTTGTTACTCCCAGGCGAGGCTCCACCCCAGTACGTCATTTTAGTAGAATCACGTGATACCCACCAGCTATAAGGGTCGTGGAGAAGTATAGAGCCATAGCATTCGTATTTGATGAACTGTTCACAGTGTGAAGAGACATCAGTAAGGCTCGCCAGCTGAGACAAGCTTGCTCCTGAGTAGTGAATACTGCGTGAATATTCACCCTCCCCATTATATCCGTCCACTAATGTTCTACTTTCACTGTTGTGACTTATAACTGTCACGCCAACGCCTCTCTTATCACTCATGTCACAATAAACAGTAAACGGTGCTAGGATTCCCTCGCCGTCCGGATCAATGACGTAGTTGCCGCTTGAACTGCTGATGTATTTCCGTATCACAGAACAGGAAGTAGGAGTGACTGGAGTCTTGATCTCCACAGTGGCCTCGATTGTTGTTAGTGCATTGCTCGCTCTGCAAGTATAGGATCCAACGTGGGATTTTTTCACACTGGAAACAACAAGTGTATTATTTTGTAAAATGTTAGAATCAACAGGAAGCGAAGGGTTTCCATCCTTCAACCACGTGATTGCAGTTTTCAGTTCACTCTCGGCCACACACGGCAGACGCACAGGATACCCAAGCGCAGGAGTAATTTCTTTTGGAGGACGAACCGAAAATTGCAAACGAGAGAAAATCACCAACTGAGTTGCATCTCCTGCGCTTCCCAGAATATTCTTTGCTGTACACACATATATTCCGCCGTCTTGTTTTTTTAGGTTGCTTATTTTCAAGGATCCATTTTTAACCTCAGCTCTGTTAGCTAAACTACCGATCGACTTCGACCACGTGATAATAGGTTGCGGCTGACCAGTAGCATTGCAGGCGATGGTGATAGTTTGTCCCTCCTCAGCCAACAGTCGATTGGAACTTAGTAAAAGCCGCGGAGCAACTGTTGAAGCAATCAGAAAACACGTTGAATGAAGATGCGTTCTCTACTTAAACACGAAGTTCCGGTATAAAAGGTTTAGCTCCTCCCCCATTTCACACCTTTTGGGTGTGAAATGCAAATTTAGGCGTTTTTCAGTCACAAAACGTGGTTAACTTGCACGTCCTTTGAACATAATTTGCTTCAAAAATCTGATAAAACCAAGATTTTACCTAAGCTAAAAAAGAAATAGAAGTTCCAAAAGACTTCTGATATAGCTTTCATAAAGTTTTTCCAAATTGTGTTAGCAATGGTTTTAGTAATGACGCACGTTATTTGTCAGTTGTTTATGCTCCAGTGGTTGATTGACGACTGGAGGTGAGAATGGCCAGGCCAGGCTCCTTTTATACCGGAACTTCGTCTTTAAGCTGATTCAACATAACGCTCGTAGTCTTTCTGCATTCAGCCCAACTGTTCTCTCTTGTACAGCCATTATTTGGTTGTCACGCAACGCTGTTCCCTTCTTGTGAGGAAAAGGATTGCGTGATGACCCAAATAACAGCTGCGTGGGAGACTAGTCTTACAGTAGATCTGGAAAAGGAGAAGATGATAAAACGGATCACCAACAAAACACACCTTAAATTATCAAAGTATTCATAATTTTAAGCTTTAGCATGATTAACTTAGCTTTCAAAAAAACTCACATTGCACGTTTAATTGTGCTGAAGCGTTGACACTTCCAAGCAGGTTTCGCGCGCTGCAGCTGTAGATTCCGGCGTCTTCTGGTTTGACATTATTTATAATCAGAGCGCGACTGGGTTCTAACACGTGACGGCCAACCGGAAGTGACGACTTTCTCTTGGACCAAGTAACCTTCGGATTTGGATTCCCATCTGTTGTACATTTCAAGACTGCTGTTTGACCTTCGTTGACTGTCTTTTCAACAGGAGCTTCAATGAAACGGGGAGACGAAATCGACTTCCCCTGCTCGCCTTTCTCCCCCTTCTGTCCCTGGGGGCCTCTAGGTCCCAGTGGCCCCGTATCACCCGGCACTCCTGGATCTCCCTTCATTCCCACTGGCCCTAGAGCTCCCTTCGGGCCATGCTTTCCAGGTCTCCCCGGTCGTCCTCTGCGGCCTGGTTTCCCTTGAGGCCCTTCACGGCATAACACGTGATCTTTAGCACAGATTTGGTTCTGCAGCAGGCGCAGCTCGTCTCGGATCAGTAGTTGTACATAAGAAGGAGTTATCGTAGGGTTTATTTGCGTATTTGCAGATGAAACACTTCGTTTGTGTCTTGCAATGCTGTCCTCACCACCTGAAATTAGTATAGACACTGTATAGACACTGCAATTAGAAGTTAAAGAATTAAAATTTTCATTCGTCTGAAGAACATATATATATATATATATTTTATACAAGTAAGTTGAAGGATTAAAGAGGACGCATCGATTCTCTGTGACTCTGAGTTTCGCGCCTAATTAGCCACTCACCTAACTTGTATATAAGAAGGTATGTTCTTAGTTGAATAAAGTTCTGTCTTTAATCCTTCAACTTACTTATACTTAGCTCTGCTACCGCGGCATTGAGCTCTTTATGCCAAGGTAGACTTTACCTCCACATTTATATATTTTATACATATATTTTTCACGGCACTACTGCCATCTGTTAACCTGCGAACCGACATCTGTTGAAAAACCGCACACATATCATGCTGGTCCTCGTAGGGTACAAACAAAGGCATTTCTGCGCGTTTCTTAAACGAGACTGTTACTGTTTCGCTACAATTTGCCAAGATAATATGGCGGTCAAAAATTGAATCATTTCCAGTTTTCGGTGAAAATTCAGCCATCAAAGGGTAAATCCTGCTTTGAACAATCAGGGGTACATAACGACGAATGCACTCAAACGCTGGGAATGGCGTTAACTGTTTTTCCATATCATTTTAGTGCCTTTGAAGGAGGGGGACATTGGGGATTTGCGGTGAATAAAATCCCCAGCTTGCGGTGTTGCGGTGATCTCAAACCCTACGGTGTGCGATGTTTGCGCTTTAAAGTCCGCGGTGTTGCCGTTTCCTATTAATTTAGCCTCTATATGTTATTTATTCCGTACTTATTTATGAAAAGCACGTACTGTTATGTTTAAAAATATAATATATATATATATATATATATATATATATATATTATGTATAAAAATATAATATAAAATATAATATATCAAAAATAGTTCAATGCTATCTAGTTAATCTTCAATACGCTGCTGGTCGCCAATCATAAGCCTTTTTCATTTATAAGTAACTTAACAAAAATATATATTGCGGTGACGGTTTATGTCGACTTTTCTTGCGGTGATCGGTAATATTTTTTGCGATGTTGCGGTGTTCAGAGCCCCCCAATGTCCCCCTCTTTGAAGGCTAAAACAGTTTGAGCTTTGCGTTTCGTTTAGTTTAGTATTCCAGACACAGAAAACTTTCGGAAAGGAAATCTCATCCCCTGAATTTCCCAGCTGGTTTCACCTTTCAACCAAAACAACAATTTTAATCTCTCCAAAAACAAAAGGCGATACGATACGATACGGTACGATACGATACGATGTTACGAATAAAGTTGGAGGCGTAGTTTTTAAAAAAACTAGATTAAAATCTAATTTATTAGGAATTTTTAAGGCGACAAAAGGCCCGGACACACGGTGAAACGTTTCTTGCAAATAAGTTGCGCGCAACAAGATTTTTTGGGGGTGTCACACGATGCAATTTGTTGCGCGCAACGTCGCAAAAGTAAAACTTGATATTCTACTTCCGCAACTGTTCCGCGTAACGTCGCAAAAGAAGAACTCGATTCTACTTCTGCAACTGTGTCAACTGTTGCGCGCAGCATTGTAAGAAACGTTTCACTGTGTGTGCGGGCCTTAAGCTTTTCCTAACCGCTTTCTACCGAAACAATTCGTTCGGTGCTCCTTAACAATCGAACCCTGGTGAATAGCAAATGCTGCTACCACAGAAAGCACAGAGTAGCTTACCTGTCTGTCCTTGCCAGTTGTCTCCTGTCATATCTCCCCATTGTTTGTACTTCAGTTGTATTTTTCGCAGTATTTCTGTCTCCATCTGATCACAGACTGTTGTTGTTTGTGATATCAGCCGTTGTTGGTCCTGAATCCTGAATTCCACATGAATCAGTGCGACACAACAAGCGATGGACAACAGCAGCCCAGACATGGAGCATAAACGGTCGAGCGTTGTTCGTCTGGTCTTCTCTTGAAGACCTCGCTTTTCTTGCTTCATTGTTGATTCAAAGCTTGAGTCATATAATGTGGCTGTAATCAAGAGTCTAACAATGGACAAAATATTTCACCGTGGGCATTTGGCAAAGGAAAGCTGTTCAGCATAATGGGAAGCAAGAGATTGAAAAACAAGCTCATGTGATGTTCTTGGCTCAAACTCAAAGTGGTTAAATCCGGTGGGGAGGGGGGGGGGGGTACTCCCATATGTAAGTTATAAAGGTATTGCCGAGGGATAGGGTGTGGTTTTTGAGGTGCTCAGTCCTTAAATATGGAATCCTTTTTGGTATTGTGATCCTTGGTTAGGGTTTCTTTGAATTGTATTAGCTAAATTACAGTACCTAAACACCAAGCTAAACGAAAAATATATGGTTATGATATGGTTATTGATAGCGTACTCCCATATGATAGGGTATGGTTTTTGAGGTGCTCAGTCCCTAAATAAGGTATACTTGTTGGTATTGTGATCCTTGGATAGGGTTCCTTTAAATTGTATTAATTAAATTACAGTACCTAAACACCCAGCTAAACGGAACAGATATGGTTATAGGCGTACGAGGGGGAGTGGCTGGGTGGGACTGCAACCCCCCCCCCCCCCCCCCCCCATTCGTTAAAAATATAGTATTATTCGGGCAAAACTGGGCGACTATTCGGGCACCACAGACGGTAAAATTACTGAATTATTTTGTGGTTCAATGTCTAAATTTATTTGTTTTTATTTCGTAACTCGCATTACTCACTTAACTTTCTAACCGAGCTCTGTACTACATCGATCATGTCATTCATGTGATAGCTCTATTAGATGCTCACCGCGTGAGCAGGCATAGAACGACAAAATTGCGTTGTGGTCCGCCAATCCGGGTGGGAATGATAATGTAGACCGCGCAGGGATTGAAACTAAGAGCGCGTTTCTTTTCTACGTATTCTGCCCATTCCAAAAACGGAAAACCTCAAACTATTGCACCTATTCCTCTCGTAAAATATGGAAAAAAGTCGCTACTTTGACTATGTGTACCTGGAAAAATTTTCGTGTGTGAGAATGTAAGCAACATAGTTTTGTTAGTGTATTCTGATTTCAGAATGACCAGAATATGTCCCAAAAAAAAAAAACGCGCCCTAAGGTATAACATTTGGCGACCATCTTGCATGTGTGGTTGGTATCTGGTCGTGGTCGATTAAAATAGTATATCTTTGTCGTCGAAGTCTTGTAAAAGATCTTATCGGTACCGTGTGAAGTGCGAAGAATGCGAGATGTAGAAGCTCATTCTCGGATTGTTTATAGCGGTAGAAAAGTAAAATGTCAGCGAGTGCTAGAATCGTCATCATCATGACAAATAAACATGACGTCACGAGTTTCATTCGGGCAAATAAAGTTCAGCACTCCCGACAAAATTTTTCCCGTACGCCGATGACCATCGCAACCTTTTTGTCCAAGTGTAACTATTTGTAGGCCGCTGTCCAATACCTCCTTGCAAATTACACAGCGGTCCATAGTGTCAATTTTCTACCCGTTCTTTTCGAGTTCTTGTCTCACTCATTACAATTTCTTGAAATAATAAATTTACACGAATTTACACGTGCGGTCCCTTTGTTTCCTAAGTACGCCTGTTGTTTTTAGCTTTTTGTTTTGAACGCAACCGTATCTCAGTTTTACATACTACGCTTGGCAGCCATTTTGGATTTTAATGCAAACCTTTCAATCAGTAAACTAGCAATTTAGCCGTTTTCCCTTGAATAGATATTTCTCGATTTTTGATATGATCTTTCTAGGCATTAAAGGGATTGTTTACCGTAAAATATAATTCTGTTGCAATTTGTTTAGGTTCCGAACCTTTTTCGCTAGATTGAGGTATTATTGTAAAATCCAAAGACAAACATGTAATATATTTAAAATAGCCTTAGTTATTTATTTTTTTTTGCATGGTGAATACTAATTTTTTAACAATCATAAAGTCACATACGAATTACCAGGCAAGCGTTGTTTCTGCCTTTTCGTTTCCTAGAGTAAGGCGGTTGAATGAAATTTTGAGAGGTTTAAAGAAGGGATAGAAGAAAGAAAATGATTTTTGGAACACGAACAGACAGTTGATACCCACGCAAGAGTACCCCAGGTTGCCAGTGGAGTAACTTGGTATCCGTCTGCTAATTATTAACTAGAAATTTTAATTTTAAGACTTTATTAAATCTTCAATATCTCTTCTTTCTCTAAATTTTACAAATCCTTTGTGAAAAACTATTTCCTACCAAACATACCCAAAAATCACCCAAAAATTTACAAAACACCCCATAACATAGATTCATGAGATGAGCAGAGAGTTTTTGGATTGCTTGAAACGTGAATGAGATTTTTCCATTAAAGCCATGTTAAGTGGCAGAAAAATGGCATGTAGATGAAGTCCCGCCTTAAAGTGCTACTACAACGAAAATGTTTGTTTTTCTTTTCGACTTTTTTTACTTCAATTCGTTTAATGGGTTCATAATTACACAAATGGCTACAATTTAGAACGATATAAGCTTACTGAGCCTGGAAATACCTGGCTGAAAACCGTCGAAACCCAGTCTGCCATTACTAACGATGAACTTTACGTTTGAAATAACTGCTCTTCCTGTTGGAATTTGACCTTAAAATTTGTCATGGGTTGTAGTTAGCACTTCTACTTTCCAAAACTGAAGAGAAAGGGGAAGGCAAAATTATGACTATGGTAACACTTCATCCTTCGTATGGTGTTAATTTGCATGAAAATGCTAATAGTTATTTCTTTGTACTTCTTTTAGCTAGATTTGACTATCATTGTGAGTAATAGCCTTTCTCTTTACATTCTTAGACAGAAAATTGATCAAATTGTTTTGAATGTTTTAATTTTGCTACTCATTAGCTATTCCATAGCACTTTAATTTTCCAAGATTGTGGTATCCCTTCTCGTCATGGCCATCGCGTGTCCCTGTATCTCCAAACCTGAGCTGTTTAACTGGGAGTTGTGACTTGTCAGTGAGGAGACCGCTGTCCTCACGCCATACTGGGTCATTCTTATCACAGTTACACTTGTTCCCGGAATTTGCACATGAGTTGGTCATACCGCATGCGCACTTGTTACTCACTGGCGAGGCTCCACCCCAGTATGTCATCTTAGTAGAATCACGTGACACCCACCAGCCATAAGGGTCCCTGAGAAGTATAGAGTCATAACATTCATATTTGATGAACTGTTCACAGTGTGAAGATACGTTAGTAAGACCCGCCAGCTGAGACAAGCTTGCTCCTGAGTAATGAATACTGCGTGAGTATGAACCCTTTCCATCATATCCGTCCACTAATGTTCTGCTTTCACTGTCGTGACTGATAACTGTCACGCCAACGCCACTCTTGTCACTCATGTCACAATACACAGTAAACGGTGCCAGGCCTCCCTCGCCGTCAGGATCAATGACGTAGTTGCCGCTTGAACTGCTGACGTACTTCCGTATCACAGAACAGGAAGGGATGAATGGAGTCTTGATCTCTACAGTGGCCTCGATTCTTGCTAGTGCATTGGTTGCTCTGCAAGTGTAGGATCCAACGTGAGATTTTTTCACACTGGAAATAACAAGTGTATTATTTTGCAAAATGTTAGAATCAACAGGGAGTGAAGGCTTGCCATCCTTCAACCACGTAATTGCAGTTTTCAGTTCACTCTCGGCCACACATGGTAGACGCACACGAGACCCAAGCACAGGAGTAATTTCTTTTGGAGGACGAACTGAAAATTGCAGACGAGAGAAAATCATCAACTGAGTCACATCTCCTGTGCTTCCCAGAATATTCTTTGCTGTACACACATATATTCCGCCGTCTTGTCTTTTTAGGTTGCTGATTTTCAAGGCTCCATTTTTAACCTCAGCTCTATTAGCTAAACCACCGATGGACTTCGACCACGTGATAATAGGTTGCGGCTGACCAGTAGCATTGCAGGCGATGGTGATAGTTTGTCCCTCCTCAGCCAACAGTCGGTTGGAACTCAGTAAAAGCCGCGGAGCAACTGTCAAAGCAATCAGAAAACACGTTGAATGAAGATGCGTTCTCTATTTTACTGATTCAACATGACCCACTTAGTCTTTTTGAAGTTTATGCATTCAGTCCAACTGTTCTCTCTTATACAGTAATTATTTGGTTGTCACGCAACGCTGTTCCCTCCTTGTGAGGAGAAGGATTGCGTGACGACTCAAATAACGGCTGTATGAGAGACTAGTATTACAGTAGATCTGGAAAAGGAGAAAAGGATAAAACGGATCACCAAAAACACACCTTAAATTATTGAATTATTCAGAATTTTTAGCTTTAGCATGATGAACTAAGCTTTCAAGAAACTCACATTGCACGTTTAATTGTGCTGAAGCGTTGACACTTCCCAGCAGGTTTTGCGCGCTGCAGCTGTAGATTCCGGCGTCTTCTGGTTTGACATTCTTTATAATCAGAGCGCTACTGGGTTCTAACACGTGACGGCCAACCGGAAGTAACGACTTTCTCTTGGACCAAGTAACCTTCGGATTTGGATTCCCATCTGTTGTACATTTCAAGACTGCTGTTTGACCTTCGTTGACTGTCTTTTTAACAGGAGCTTCAATGAGTCGGGGAGGCGAAATCGACTTCCCCTGCTCGCCTTTCTCCCCCTTCTGTCCCTGGGGGCCTCTAGGTCCCAGTGGCCCCGTATCCCCTGGTACTCCTGGATCTCCCTTCATTCCCACTAGTCCAAGAGCTCCCTGCGGGCCATGCTTTCCAGGTCTCCCCGGTCGTCCTCGGCGGCCTGGTTTCCCTTGAGGCCCTTCACGGCATAACACGTGATCTTTAGCACAGATTTGGTTCTGCAGCAGCCGCAGCTCGTCTCGGATCAGTAGTTGTACATAAGAAGGAGTTATCGTAGGGTTTATTTGCGTATTTGCAGATGAAACACTTCGTTTGTGTCTTGCAATGCTGTCCTCATCACCTGAAATTAGTATAGACACTGCAATTAGAAGTTAAAGAATTAAAGTTTTCATTCGTGTGAAGAACATATATATATATTTTTTTTTTTTCACGGCACTACTGCCATCTGTTAACCTGCGAACCGACATCTGTTGAAAAACCGCACACATATCATGATGGTCCCCGTAGGGTACAAAAAACAGGCATTTCTGCGTGTTTCTTAGACGAGACTGTTGCTGTTTCGCTACAATTTGCCAAGATAATATGGCGGTCAAAATTGTATCATTTCTGGTTTTCGGTGGAAATTCAGCCACCAAAGGGTAAATCCTGCTTTGGACAATCAGGGGTACTTAACGACGAATGCACTCAAACGCTGAGAATCATGATGGCGTTCTACTGTTTTTCCATATCATTTTAGTGCCTTTGAAGGAGGGGACATTGGGGATTTGCGGTGTTGCTCACTTTTTTACGCGGTGTTGCGGTGAATAAAATCCCCAGCTTGCGGTGTTGTGGTGATCTCAAACCCTACGGTGTGCGATGTTTGCGCTTTAAAGTCCGCGGTGTTGCCGTTTCCTGTTAATTTAGCCTCTATATGTTATTTATCCGTACTTATTTATGAAAAGCACGTACTGTTATGTTTAAAAATATAATATATATATTATGTATAAAAATATAATATAAAATATAATATAAAATATAATATAAAATATAATTTATAAAAAATAGTTCAATGCTATCTAGTTAATCTTCAATACGCTGCTGGTCGCCAATCCTAAGCCTTTTTCATTTATAAGTAACTTAACAAAAATATATATTGCGGTGACGGTGTTTCGTCGACTTTTCTTGCGGTGATCGGTAATATTTTTTGCGATGTTGCGGTGTTCAGAGCCCCCCAATGTCCCCCTCTTTGAAAGCTAAAACAGTTTGAGCTTTTCGTTTCGTTTAGTTTAGTATTCCAGGCACAGAAAACTTTTATATACGGAAAGGAATGTCATCCCGTGAATTTCTCAGCTGGTTTCACCTTTCACCCAAAACGACAATTTTAATCCCTCCAAAAACAAAAGGCGACACGATACGATACAGTACGATACGATACGATGTTACGAATAAAGTTGGAGGCGTAGTTTTTAAAAAAACTAGATTAAAATCTAATTTATTAGGAATTTTTAAGGCGACAAAAGGCCCGGACACACGGTGAAAGTTTTCTTGCAAATAAGTTGCGCGCAACAAGATTTTTTGTGGGTGTCACACGATGCAATTTGTTGCGCGCAACGTCGCGAAAGTAGAACTCGATATTCTACTTCCGCAACTGTAGCTCTCAACGTTGTAAGAAAAGTTTCACCGTGTGTGCGGGCCTTAAACTTTCCAAACAGCTTTCTACCGAAACAATTCGTTCGGTGCTCCTTAATAATCGAACCCTGGTGAGTAGCAAATGCTACTACTACAGAAAACACAGAATAGCTTACCTGTCTGTCCTTGCCTGTTGTCTCCTGTTATATCTCCCCATTGTTTGTAATTCTGTTGTAGTTTTCGCAGTATTTCTGTTTCCATCTGATTACAGACTGTTGTTGTTTGTGATATCAGCCGTTGTTGGTCCTGAATCCTGAATTCCACATGAATCAGTGCTACACAACAAGCGATGGACAACAGCAGCCCAGACATGGAACACAAACGGTCGAGCGTTGTTCGTCTGGTCTTCTCTTGAAGACCTCGCTTTTCTTGCTTCATTGTTGATTCAAAGCTTGAGTCATATAATGTGGTTGTAATCAAGAGTCTAACAATGAACACAATATTTAACTGTGGGCGTTTGGCAAAGGAAAGCTGTTCAGCATAATGGGAAGCAAGAGATTGAAAAACAAGCTCATGTGATGTTCTTGGCTCAAACTCAAAGTGGTTAAATCCGGTGGGGAGGGGAGGGGAGGGGGGGGGTACTCCCATATGTAAGTTATAAAGGTATTGCCGAGGGATAGGGTGTGGTTTTTGAGGTGCTCAGTCCTTGAATATGGAATCCATTTTGGTATTGTGATCCTTGGTTAGGGTTTCTTTAAATTGTATTAGCTAAATTACAGTACCTAAACCCAGCTAAACGAAAAAGATATGGTTATGATATGGTTATTGATAGCGTACTCCCATATGATAGGGTATGGCTTTTAATGCCTTTCTAGGCATTAAAGGAATTGTTTACCGTAAAATATAATTCTGTTGCAATTTGTTTAGGTTCCAAACCTTTTTCGCTAGATTGAGGTATTATTGTAAAATCTAAAGACAAACATGTAATATATTTAAAATAGCCTCAGTTATTATTATTATTTTTTTTTTTTTTTGCATGGTGAATACTAATTCGAATGAGTAGTTTTTTAGTAAAAGATTTTGCTATAAAGATCAGCGATAAAAAATCACGACGTTTCGACCTCTCCGAGGTCATTTTCAAGTGGATGTAAAAATACAGAATAAGCATAAATATATTACAGTATAAAAACATAAGAATGTAGAGAACGCTAAAATGTGGTAAAATATGTAAATATAGGTGATAAAAATTACGTAAAACCAATTAACCCTATCCAGACCGGGCTTTTTTTGACCGCAAGAGTACTCCAGGTTGATGGTGGACTAACTTGGTATCCGTCTATTAATTATTAACTACAAATTTTAATTTTAAGACTTTATTAAATCTTCAATATTTCTTCTTTCTCTAAATTTTACAAATCCTTTGTGAAAAACTATTTCCTACCAAACATACCCAAAAATCACCCAAAAATTTACAAAACACCCCATAACATAGATTCATGAGATTGGCATAGAGTTTTTGGATTTCTTGAAACGTGAATGAGATTTTTCCATAAAAGCCATGTTAAGTGGCAGAAAAATGGCATATAGATGAAGTCCTGCCTTAAAGTGCTACTACAACGAAAATGTTTGTTTTTCTTTTCGACTTTTTTTACTTCAATTCATTTAACGGGTTCATAATTACACATATCGCTATAATTAAGAACGATACAATCTTACTGAGCCTGGAAATAGCTGGCTGAAAACCGTCAAAACCCAGTCCGTCATTACTAACGATGAACTTTACGTTTGAAATAACTGCTCTTCCCGAACGAATTTAAACTTAACATTTAGCATGGGTAATATTAAGCTCTTCTAATTTCCAAAACTGAAGAGAAAGGGAAAGGGCAAAATTATGATCATGGCCGTAACACGTCATCTTTCGTATGGTGTTAATTTGCACGAAAATGCTATAATAGTTTTTTCTATGTGGTTGTTTTAGCAAGATTTGCTTATCATTGTTTTGAATGTTTTAATTTTGCTATTCATTAGCTATTCCATAGCACTTTAATTTTCCAAGAGTGTGATAACCCTTCTCATCTACACTCCCGTTTGTCCCTGTATCTCCAAATCTGAGCTCTTTAACTGGGAGTTGTGACTTGTCAGTGAGGAGACCGCTGTCTTCACGCCATACTGCGTCATTCATTTGACAGTTACACGCGTCATGGGAGTGTGCACATGAGTTGGTCATTCCGCATGCGCACTTGCTACTTCCGGGCGAGGCTCCACCCCAGTATGTCATCTCAGTAGAATCACGTGATACCCACCAGCCAAAAGGGTCCCTGAGAAGTAGAGAGTGATAGCATTCATATTTGATGAACTGTTCACAGTGTGAAGACACGTCAGTAAGACTCGCCAGCTGAGACAAGCTTGCTCCTGAGTAGTGAATACTGCGTGAGTATGAACCCTTTCCATCATATCCGTCCACTAATGTTCTGCTTTCACTGTCGTGACTAATAACTGTCACGCCAACGCCACTCTTGTCACTCATGTCACAATACACAGTAAACGGTGCCAGGCCTCCCTCGCCGTCAGGATCAATGACGTAGTTGCCACTTGAACTGCTGACATATTTCCGTATCACAGAACAGGAAGTGATGGATGGAGTCTTGATCTCTACAGTGGCCTCGATTGTTGTCAATGCATTACTCGCTCTGCAAGTGTAGGATCCGACATGTGATTTTTTCACACTGGGAATAACCAGTGTGTTGTTTTGTAAAATGTTAGAATCAACAGGAAGTGAAGGCTTGCCATCCTTCAACCACGTGATTGTAGGTTTTAGATCACTCTCGGCCACACATGGCAGACGCACAGGAGACCCAAGCCCAAGAGTAATTTCCTTTGGAGGACGAACTGAAAATTGCAGACGAGAGAAAATCATCAACTGAGATGTATCTCCTGCGCTTCCCAGAATATTCTTTGCTGTACACACATATATTCCGCCGTCTTGTCTTTTTAGGTTGCTGATTTTCAAGGCTCCATTTTTAACCTCAGCTCTATTAGCTAAACCACCGATCGACTTCGACCACGTGATAATAGGTTGCGGCTGACCAGTAACATTGCAGGCGATGGCGATAGTTTGTCCCTCCTCAGCCAACAGTCGATTGGAACTCAGTAAAAGCCGCGGAGCAACTGTCGAAGCAATCAGAAAACACGTTGAATGAAGATGCGTTCTATACTTAAACTGATTCACAAGACGCTCTTAGTCTTTTTGAAGTTTATGCATTTAGTCCAACTGTTCTCTCTTATACAGCCATTATTTGGTTGTCACGCAACGCTGTTCCTTCTTGTGAGGAGAAGGATTGCGTGACGACCCAAATAACGGCTGTGTGGGAGACTATTCTTACAGTAGATCTGGAAAAGGAGAAGAGGATAAAACTGATCACCAAAAACACACCTTAAATTATTAAATTATTCATAATTTTTAGCTTAGCTTTAGTATGATAAACTTAGCTTTCAAAAAACTCACATTGCACGTTTAATTGTGCTGAAGCGTTGACACTTCCCAGCAGGTTTTGCGCGCTGCAGCTGTAGATTCCGGCGTCTTCTGGTTTGATATTCTTTATAACCAGAGCGCTACTGGGTTCTAACACGTGACGGCCAACCGGAAGTGACGACCTTCTCTTGGACCAAGTAACCTCCGGATTTGGATTCCCATCTATTGTACATTTTAAGACTGCAGTTTGACCTTCGTTGACTGTCTTTTCAACAGGAGCTTCAATGAGACGGGGAGGCGAAATCGATTTCCCCTGCTCGCCTTTCTCCCCCTTCTGTCCCTGGGGGCCTCTAGGTCCCAGTGGCCCCGTATCCCCCGGTACTCCTGGATCTCCCTTCATTCCTTCTGGTCCAAGAGCTCCCTTCGGGCCATGCTTTCCAGGTCTCCCCGGTCGTCCTCTGCGGCCTGGTTTCCCTTGAGGCCCTGCGCGGCATAACACGTGATCGTTAGTAGAAATTTGGTTCTGCAGCAGCCGCAGCTCGTCTCGGATTAGTAGTTGTACATACGAAGGTGTTATTGTAGGGGTTATTTGCGTATTTCCAGACGAAACACTTCGTTTGTGTCTTGAAATGCTGTCCTCGCGACCTAAAAAGAGGATAGACACTGAAATTAGAAGTTGAAGAATTAAAGTTTCCATTCATCTGAAGAATATTGTTACGGGCTAAAACGGCAGCTGACTCACTCAGCAACTAGGAGAGGTATCGGGACTCTTGTTTATTCTTCTACTCCTACTTCTTCTACTGACTTACAACTCGATTGCAAGCAACTTATATACCCTAATCTTAGACATATTTGGGTTTGCTGACCGTGGGGACTTCTATCGCACATCCCGTGTCCTGTAGACCTATTTTGGCTTCTAAGCGTGGGAACTTTAAATTCATATCCTGTGGCCTAACAGAGCGAGTAGAGGAAATACCTACACGGCTGTTCATAACAAGTACTAGAGAATCAATGGAATAGCTAGGGGTAAAACTGTAAAGTTAGACTAGACACCCAAAACAGGAACCTTAGTGTAGGTAAAACCCAAGGTCAGCTTTAGTTCCCAAGTATGCCTACTTCAAAAACCGACATTCAAGTTTAACAAATTCATAAAGGTAGACAGTACTACTCAAAAACCTAGGGACTACCAGTGTGGGCTAAACCTTCAATAACCTTGGACTATGAACGCGATTATAAAGGAACTCCAAACATAAAAGAAACCTTAGGCATAACATTACGACTAAATACTTCACAACAATATATATATTTTCACGGCACTTCTGCCATCTGTTCCCCTGCGAAACAACATCTGTTGAAAGACCGCACACATTTTATGCTGGCCTTCGTAGGGTACAAAAAAGACATTTCTGTGCGTTTCTCAAACGAGACTGTTGCTGTTTCGCTACAATGTGCCAAGATAATATGGCGGTCACAAATTGTATCATTTCCGGTTTTTGGTGAAAATTCAGCCATCAAAGGGTAAATCCTGCTTTGAACACCAGGGGTACTTAACGATGAATGCAGTCAAACGCTTGGAATGGTGTTCTACTGTTTTTCCATGTCATTTAGGTAAACAGCGGTCAAACAAGAGAAATTTGCAAAAGTTAAACAAAGTACTTAAAAGTTAAGGTTGTCATTTTCACTGTTTGAAGTTAAATATACTGCCAATACACTGTCAATTTACCAAACGTTTTGAAAGTTTACCAGAAAAGTTCTAAAGCGTTTAAAAACTGTGAACTGCAGAATTGTCGGCGCCATTTGCCAACATAATTTTGATCAGGCGCAAAGAGTTTTGATCAGTTTTCGACGGAAAAAAGCTCATCATTTTGAGAAAAATTAAAAGACAGTAACGTCAACTAATTGTTTTATACATCCTTACCAATATTTCCATTTAATATTAAATAAAATCCCACTAAATAAAACGAAAAACGCGTCGGACGTTTGACCGCGGTGGATCATTTTAATGCCTTTGAAGGCCAATACAGTTTGAACTTTTCGTTTCGTTTAGTTTAGTATTTCAGCCGCAGAAAGTTTTAGTGAAAGGAATCTTATCCCTTGAATTTACCAGCTGGTTTCACCTTTCACCCAAAACGACAATTTTAATCCATCCGAAAACAAAAGGCGATACGATACGTTACCATACGATACGATACGATACGATACGATGTTACGAAAGTTGGAGGCGTAGTTGTTTCAAGCACTAGATTAAAATCTAATTCATTACGAATTTTTAAGGCGACTAAAGGTCCAGACACACGGTGAAACTTTTCTCGCAACGTGACGCGCAACAACATTTTTTGGGGGTGTCACACGATGCAATTTGTTGCGCGCAACGTCGCAAAAGTAAAGCTCGATATTTTACTTCCGCAACTGTTGCTCCCAACGTTGCAAGAAAAGTTTCACCGTGTGTCAGGGCGTTAAGCTTTTCCTAACACCTCTCTCCCGAGGCAATTCGTTCGGTGCTCCTGGACAATCGAATCCTGGTGAGTAGCAAATGCTGCTACTACAGAAAACACAGAATAGCTTACCTGTTTGTTTTTGCCAGTTGTCTCCTTTCATATCTCCCCATTGTTTGTAATTCTGTTGTAGTTTTCGCAGTATTTCTGTCTCCATCTGATCACAGACTGTTGTTGCTTGCGATATCAACCGTTGTTGGTCCTGAATCCTGAATTCCACATGAATCAGTGCTACACAACAAGCGATGGACAACAACAACCCAGACATGGAGCACAAACGATCGAGCGCTGTTCGTCTGGTCTTCTCTTGAAGACCTCGTTTTTCTTGCTTCATTGTTGATTCAAAGCTTGAGTCATATAATGTGGTTGTAGATCAAGAGTCTAACAATGGACAAAATATTTCACTGTGGGCACTGATTTGGCAAAGGAAAGCTGTTCAGCATAATGGGAAGCAAGAGATTGAAAAACAAGCTCATGTGATGTTCTTGGCTCAAACTCAAAGTGGTTAAATCCGGTGGGGGGGGGGGGTACTCCCATATGTAAGGTATAAAGGTATTGCCGGGGGATAGGGTGTGGTTTTTGAGGTGCTCAGTCCTTAAATATGGAATCCTTTCCTTGGTTAGGGTTTCTTTAAATTGTATTAGCTAAATAACAGTACCTAAACACCAAGCTAAACGAAAAATATATGGTTATGATATGGTTATTGATAGCGTACGCCCATATGATAGGGTATGGTTTTTGAGGTGCTCAGTCCTTAAATAAGGTATACTTGTTGGTATTGTGATCCTTGGTTAAGGTTCCTTTAAACTGTATTAACTAAATTACAGTAACTTAACACCCAGCTAAACGAAAAAGATATGGTTATAGTCGTTAAAAATATAGTATTATTCGGGCAAAACTGGGCGACTATTCGGGCACCACAGACGGTAAAATTACTGAATTATTTTGTGATTCAATGTCTAAATTTATTTGTTTTTATTTCGTAACTCGCATTACTCACTTAACTTTCTAACCGAGCTCTGTTCTACATCGATCATGTCATTCATGTGATAGCTCCATTAGATGCTCACCGCGTGAGCAGGCATAGAGCGACAAAATTGCGTTGTGGTCCGCCAATCCGGGTGGGAATGATAATGTAGACCGCGCAGGGATTGAAACTAAGAGCGCGTTTCTTTTCTACATATTCTGCCCATTCCAAAAACAGAAAACCTCAAACTATTGCACCTATTCCTCTCGTAAAATATGGAAAGAAGTCGCTACTTTGACTATGAGTACCTGGAAAAATTTTCGTGTGTGAGAATGTAAGCAACATAGTTTTGTTAGTGTATTCTGATTTCAGAATGACCAGAATATGTCACCCCCCCAAAAAAAACGCGCCCTAAGGTATAACATTTGGCGACCATCTTGCATGTGTGGTTGGTATCTGGTCGTGGTCGATTAAAATAGTATATCTTCGTCGAAGTCTCGTAAAAGATCTTATCGGTACCGTGTGAGGTGCGAAGAATGCGAGATGTAGAAGCTCATTCTCGGATAGTTTACAGCGGTAGAAAAGTAAAATGTCAGCGAGTGCTAGAATCATCATCATCATGACAACATGACGTCACGAGTTTCATTCGGGCAAATAAAGTTCAGCACCCCCGACAAAATTTTTCCCGTACGCCGATGACCATCGCAGCCTTTTTGTCCAAGTGTAACTGTTTGTAGGCCGTTGTCCAATACCTCCTTGTAAATTACACAGCGGTCCATAGTGTCAGTTTTCTACCCGTTCTTTTCGAGTTCTTGTCTCACTCATTACAATTTCTTGAAATAATAAATTTACACGAATTTACACGTGCGGTCCCTTTGTTTCCTAAGTACGCCTATTGTTTTCAGCTTTTTGTTTTGAACGCAGTCGTATCTGTTTTACATACTACGCTTGGCAGCCATTTTGGATTTTAATGCAAACCTTTCAATCAGTAAACTAGCAATTTAGCCGTTTTCCCCTGAATAGATATTTCTCGATTTTTGATATGACCTTTCTAGGCATTAAAGGAATTGTTTACCGTAAAATATAATTATGTTGCAATTTGTTTAGGTTCCGATCCTTTTTCGCTAGATTGAGGTATTATTGTAAAATCTAAAGACAAACATGTAATATATATTTAAAATAGCCTCAGTTATTATTATTATTTTTTTTTTTTTTTGCATGGTGAATACTAATTCGAATGAGTAGTCTTTTAGTAAAAGATTTTGCTATGAAGATCAGCGATAAAAAATCACGACGTTTCGACCTCTCCGAGGTCATTTTCAAGTGGATGTAAAAATGCAGAATAAGCATAAATATATTACAGTATAAAAACATAAGAATGTAGAGAACGCTAAAATGTGGTAAAATATGTAAATATAGGTGATAAAAATTACGTAAAACCAATTAAGCCTATCCAGACCGGGCTTTTTTTGACCGCAAGAGTACTCCAGGTTGATGGTGGACTAACTTGGTATCCGTCTATTAATTATTAACTACAAATTTTAATTTTAAGACTTTATTAAATCTTCAATATTTCTTCTTTCTCTAAATTTTACAAATCCTTTGTGAAAAACTATTTCCTACCAAACATACCCAAAAATCACCCAAAAATTTACAAAACACCCCAATTTGCCTAATTTGCATAAAATCCGTCAAGAGTCATTACTTTAAAAAGATATACATAAACATCATAAAACTTGGTAATAACATAAAACTGCATGTCCTTCAATTAGCGTTTACTTTATGTGTGGAATGTTTACATCACGTGACCTGTTATAACAGTTTTCTTACGCGAAGAGAAAAGTGAAAATGGGCCGCCGAAATGACATATAATAGGTATATATTGAAATACCAACGTAATTCTGTGGTTTTCCCCTTTAAGAATCTGTCCTGAATGGATGACTGCGATTTACCGTTAAAGAGTAATTTTCAAAAATAGGTCACGTGACCCTTTTATTCTTTTAATAAATTCTTAATGAAAGAAGATAGTTCTCCATTCAGTACACGGATTGTATCTATACACCAAGTCAATAAATACCGAATGGTTTTTTGGCCGCCACAATAAACCATCCTTGGCCCGTTTCAGATTGCTCTTTTTTCCTTAATTATGACGTCATCAGTCACGTGACCACAGTTGTTAACACTCAAAAGGTTTAAGGACGTTGAAATATTTCTGCTTTGCAATTTTAATGGTCGTTAAGACCAAAAGAACATTACTTCTACTAGAAAAAATAGTTTTCTTCGCGGGGGGTCTAAGATCAAAGGACAGCCCATGCCTTAACATGCTTGAGATTACTAACGATGAACTTTACGTAAGTAAGTAAGTAAGTAAGTAAGTAAGTAAGTAAGTAAGTAAGTAAGTAAGTAAATCTTTATTTAAACACGGAGAATCATCAGTTAAGTTAATAATTAAAAATTAAAACTATGTACAACTGCTTAACATGATTGCCGTGTGGGAATCCGATATCTGAGATACTTTCTTAATACCCCGTTGAAACTGCCCAACGTTTGAAATAACTGCTCTTCCCGAACGAATTTGAACTTAAAATTTGTCATGGGTAGTAGTTAGCACTTCTACTTTCCAAAACTGAAGAGAAAGGGGAAGGCAAAATTATGACTATGGTTACACTTCATCCTTCGTATGGTGTTAATTTGCATGAAAATGCTAATAGTTATTTCTTTGTACTTCTTTTAGCTAGATTTGGCTATCATTGTGAGTAATAGCCTTTCTCTTTACATTCTTAGACAGAAAATTGATCAAATTGTTTTGAATGTTTTAATTTTGCTACTCATTAGCTATTCCATAGCACTTTAATTTTCCAAGAGTGTGGTATCCCTTCTCGTCATGGCCAACCTGGATGCGTGTCCCTGTATCTCCAAACCTGAGCTGTTTAACTGGGAGTTGTGACTTGTCAGTGAGGAGACCGCTGTCCTCACGCCATACTGGGTCATTCTTATCACAATTACATTTTTTATTGGAGTCTGCACATGAGTTGGTCATCCCGCATGCGCACTTGTTACTCACTGGCGAGGCTCCACCCCAGTATGTCATCTTAGTAGAATCACGTGACACCCACCAGCCAGTAGGGCCCCGAAATAGCATAGAGTCATAGCATTCATATTTGATGAACTGTTCACAGTGTGAAGAGACGTTAGTAAGACTCGCCAGCTGAGACAAGCTTGCTCCTGAGTAGTGAATACTGCGTGAGTAGTCTCCTTCCCCATCATATCCGTCCACTAATGTTCTACTTTCACTGTTGTGACTGATAACTGTCACGCCTACGCCACTCTTATCACTCATGTCACAATACACAGTAAACGGTGTCAGGCTTCCCTCGCCGTCAGGATCAATGACGTAGTTGCCGCTTGAACTGCGGACGTATTTCCGTATCACAGAACAGGAAGTAGGTGTGATTGGAGTCTTGATCTCTACAGTGGCCTCGATTCTTGCCAGTGCATTGGTCGCTCTGCAAGTGTAGGATCCAACGTAAGATTTTTTCACACTGGAAATAACCAGTGTGTTGTTTTGTAGAATGTTAGAATCAACAGGAAGTGAAGTTTTGCCATTCTTCAACCACGTGATTGCAGTTTTCAGTTCACTCTCGGCCACACACGGCAGACGCACAGGGGACCCAAGCACAGGAGTAATTTCTTTTGGAGGACGAACTGAAAATTGCAGACGAGAGAAAATCACCAACTGAGTCACACCTCCTGCGGTTCCCAGAATATTCTTTGCTGTACACACATATATTCCGCCGTCTTGTCTTTTTAGGTTGCTGATTTTCAAGGCTCCATTTTTAACCTCAGCTCTGTTAGCTAAACCACCGATCGACTTCGACCACGTGATAATAGGTTGCGGCTGACCAGTAGTATTGCAGGCGATGGTGATAGTTTGTCCCTCCTCAGCCAACAGTCGATTGGAACTCAGTAAAAGCCGCGGAGCAACTATCGAAGCAATCAGAAAACACGTTGTTGTTCTCTATTTTACTGATTCAACATGACGCTCTTAGTCTTTTTGAAGTTTATGCATTCAGTCCAACTGTTCTCTCTTATACAGCCATTATTTGGTTGTCACGCAACGCTGTTCCCTTCTTGTGAGGAGAAGGATTGCGTGACGACCCAAATAACGGCTGTATGAGAGAGTAGTCTTACAGTAGATCTGGAAAAGGAGAAGAGGATAAAACGGATCACCAAAAACACACCTTAAATTATTACATTATTCATAACTTTTAGCTTTAGCGTAATAAACTCAGCTTTCAAGAAACTCACATTGCACGTTTAATTGTGCTGAAGCGTTGACACTTCCCAGCAGGTTTTGCGCGCTGCAGCTGTAGATTCCGGCGTCTTCTGGCTTGGCATTCTTTATAATCAGAGCGCTACTGGGTTCTAACACGTGACGGCCAACCGGAAGTGACGACTTTCTCTTGGACCAAGTAACCTTTGGATTTGGATTCCCATCTGTTGTACATTTCAAGACTGCTGTTTGACCTTCGTTGACTGTCTTTTCAACAGGAGTTTCAATGAGACGGGGAGCCGAAATCGACTTCCCCTGCTCGCCTTTATCGCCCTTCTGTCCCTGGGGGCCTCTAGGTCCCAGTGGCCCCGTATCGCCCGGTACTCCTGGATCTCCCTTCATTCCCACTGGCCCTAGAGCTCCCTTCGGGCCATGCTTTCCAGGTCTCCCCGGTCGTCCTCTGCGGCCTGGTTTTCCTTGAGGCCCTGCGCGGCATAACACGTGATCTTTAGCACAGATTTGGTTCTGCAGCAGCCGCAGCTCGTCTCGGATCAGTAGTTGTACATAAGGTGTTATTGTAGGGTTCATTTGCGTATTTGCAGATGAAACACTTCGTTTGAGTCTTGAAATGCTGTCCTCGCGACCTAAAAGGAGTATAGACACTGTAGTTTGAGATCATTAAGTTTTCATTCATCTGAAAAATATCCATTCCACGGCAGTATACGTACTGCCATCTGTTGCCTTGCGAAACGAAATCTGTTGAAAAACTGCACACATTTCACGGTGGCCTTCGAAGGGAAAAAATGCATTTCTGAGCGTTTCTCAAACGAGACTGTTATTGTTTCGCTACAATTTGCCAAGATAATATGGCGGTTAAAAATTGTATCATTTCTGGTTTTTCGGTGGAAATTCGGCCATCAAAGGGTAAATCCTGCTGTGAACAATCAGGGGTACTCAACGATGAATGCAGTCAAACTCTTGGAATGGCGTTCATCTGTTTTTCCATATCATTTTAGTGCCTTTGAAGACTAATACAGTTTCAGCTTTTTGTTTCGTTTAGTTTAGTATTTGAGCCACAGAAAATATTTGGGAAAGTAATCTTATCCCCCGAATTACCAGCTTGTTTCACTTTTCACCCAAAACGACAATTTTAATCCCTGCGAAAACAAAAGGCGATACGATGTGACGAAAGTTGGAGGCGATATTTCTGATATTTTACTGAAGAAAACTTGACCTTTTAATCGAATTCATTACGAAGTCAGCGAAATTTTAAGGCGACGGTGCAGCTTTTCCTACGTTGCGCACAACAAGATTTTTTGGGGGTGTCACGTGATGCAATTTGTTGCGTGCAACGTCGCAAAAGTAGAACTCGATTCTACTTCTGCAACTGTTGCGTATAACATTGCAAGACAAGTTTCACCGTGTGTGGGCTTTAAGCCTTTAACCCCCAAGATTGCCAAATATCAAACTTCAAAAAAAATCCCAAATTTCATTTTGTAAAATATTGAAAAACAAATGGTACCATGCAAAAGTACTGCTGAAGAGGTTTCATTTGAATGGTCACACCATAGGATTTCATCCACAGACTCAAAAGTTAGAACAAATGGTACCATGCAAAAGTACTGCTGAAGAGGTTTCATTTGAATGGTCACACCATAGGATTTCATCCACAGACTCAAAAGTTAGAACAAATGGTACCATGCAAAAGTACTGCCAAAGAGGTTTCAATTGAATGGTCACACCATAGGATTTCATCCACAGACTCAAAAGTTAGAACAAATGGTACCATGCAAAAGTACTGCTGAAGAGGTTTCATTTGAATGGTCACACCACAGGATTTCGTATACAGACTCAAAAGTTAGAACAAATGGTACCATGCAAAAGTACTGCTGAAGAGGTTTCATTTGAATGGTCACACCATAGGATTTCATCCACAGACTCAAAAGTTAGAACAAATGGTACCATGCAAAAGTACTGCTGAAGACGTTTCATTTGAATGGTCACACCACAGGATTTCGTAGACAGACTCAAAAGTTAGAACAAATGGTACCATGCAAAAGTACTGCTGAAGAGGTTTCATTTGAATGGTCACACCATAGGATTTCATCCACAGGCTCAAAAGTTAGAACAAATCGGGTACCATGCAAAAGTACTGCTGAAGAGGTTTCATTTGAATGGTCACACCACAGGATTTCATCAACAGACTCAAAAGTTAGAACAAATGGTACCATGCAAAAGTACTGCTGAAGAGGTTTCATTTGAATGGTCACACCATAGGATTTCATCCACAGACTCAAAAGTTAGAACAAATGGTACCATGCAAAATTACTGCTGAAGAGGTTTCATTTGAATGGTTACACCATAGGATTTCATCAACAGACTCAAAAGTTAGAACAAATGGTACCATGCAAAAGTACTGCTGAAGAGGTTTCAATTGAATGGTCACACCATAGGATTTCATCCACAGACTCAAAAGTTAGAACAAATGGTACCATGCAAAAGTACTGCTGAAGAGGTTTCATTTGAATGGTTACACCATAGGATTTCATCAACAGACTCAAAAGTTAGAACAAATGGTACCATGCAAAAGTACTGCTGAAGAGGTTTCATTTGAATGGTCACACCATAGGATTTCATCCACAGACTCAAAAGTTAGAACAAATAGTACCATGCAAAATTACTGCTGAAGAGGTTTCATTTGAATGCTCACACCATAGGATTTCATCAACAGACTCAAAAGTTAGAACAAATGGTACCATGCAAAAGTACTGCTGAAGAGGTTTCATTTGAATGGTCACACCATAGGATTTCATCAACAGACTCAAAAGTTAGAACAAATAGTACCATGCAAAAGTACTGCTGAAGAGGTTTCATTTGAATGCTCACACCATAGGATTTCATCAACAGACTCAAAAGTTAGAACTACAATACATGTCTCCATAATTGACTCTGGGAGTGAAAGGGTTAAGCTTTTCCGAACAGCTTTCTACCGAAACAATTCGTTGGTTCCTCTCTAACAATCGAACCCTGATGAGTAGCAAATGCTGCTGCTACAGAACAAACACTATAGCTAACCTGTTTGTTTGTGCCTGTTTTTTCCTGTCATACCTCCCCATTGTTTGTATTTCAGTTGTAGTTTTCGCAGTATTTCTGTCTCCATCTGATCACAGACTGTTGTTGTTTGTGATATCAGCCGTTGTTGATCCTGAATCCTGAATTCCACATGAATCAGTGCGACACAACAAGCGATGGACAACAACAACCCAGACATGGAGCATAAACGGTCGAGCGTTGTTCGTCTGGTCTTCTCTTGAAGAACACATTTTTCTTGCTTCATTGTTGATCCAACGCTTGTTTTATATAATGTGGTGGTAGATCAAGAGTCTAACAATGAATATAATATTTTACTGTGGGCATTCGGCAAATGAAAGCTGTTCAGCAGACTGAGAAACAAAGCATGAGATTGAAAAACAAGTTCATGTGATATTCTTGGCTCAGACTCAACAAAGTGAGTAGATGGTCATAGGTCAGACACCGTAAGAGAAATAAACCTTCTTGAATTGATTGATGAAACAACAAACTTAGATCATTGGTGCAAATTATTTGGTTTTCATAACACGTTGCCAGAGGGAGCTTTCGTTTTCATTTTGACTTGATAGCAGAGCAATAAAACATTAATATCCTGTCCGTATTTTGAGGGCCTAACATAGGGTTGGCGGGATGCGGGATAAGCCTTTTTTCGCTGCCGGGATACGGGATGAAAGAAAATTTGAAGGCGGGATGCGGGATGGTTAGAGGTGGGCGGGAAGCGGGAAGTTCGTCATTTTCATGGCGGGACGCGGGAATTCGTGATTTTTACGGGTGGGAAACGGGATGGATGACAACAATGCACTCACAGGATATTTCACGATTCCGAGAAGGAAGACAAGTCTGGATGTTTGGATATATGTAGGTAATTTTTTTAACCGTTTTTTCTATCCTGTCTTTCTTTTGAAATCATTTCAGAAGTCCTGATATTTATCAATCCGAATATGCACCTGTCACGGTGTCGCAATTTTGTCTCAAGGAATCCATTAAAATGCTAAAACAGGAAGTAGCAAGGGGTGACAGACCGCACAAACAATCCCGTTGTGAAACTTATTTGACACCTTTTATATTTTCTATAAAGAATGTATCTTTAAAAGATTTGCCTTTTTAAAAAGATACCATGGGTGGTTCTTTGTAGATTTGTCGTAGCAGTGGTTGGTTCTGCATTATGTGTCATTTTGACATTAAAATTTGTTTGCGATTTGGCACCGATGGCGATGGCTGGTATTTCATCACAAAGGGAAGAATTTCTTTTTGTGTTTTCTCTTCCTGTTTAGGCGCATTTTTCCTTTCTTCGAATTTTATTTTTGATGGAGTTTTCTCTATCGGTTGTATGGAATATGCGGTGTGTGGAGTGCGGAGCGTGAAAAACGCGGAGTGTGGAATTCGCGGGGTGCGGAAAACGAGGAGTGTGAAAAATGCGGAGTGTGGAAAATGAGGATTACGTATTTTGTGGAAAAACATAAAATATAAGGTAAAACTGTACTAAATAATTTTTTTTCTACATGGCAACTTTTGCAAGTTTTCAGTGAAATTCACAATCTCTATGTAAATGCCGAAACTAGCGGTGCTATCTCAAAAGTGTTGGTATTTTCATACATGCATACAGAGAACAGCCTGATCCTCTTAACTGCAGATATTTATATTTAAATCATATTGTTATAGCATTTTAGATTGGTGAAAATCTAGCACTCTGTAAATGGACTGCTCAATAAAAACAATTCCGTTTAAAATTGGGTTTTTGCGCTGAATATCCAAGAAGTCAGGATGATATATAATAGGTGTTCGTTAAGTCAGCGCTGTCACACCCCAAGCTCAAGTGATGTTTACACGTTGTAATTTGAACGTCGTGGTAACTGTTGCGTAATAGTCCAGTTTCGAATAGCTATGGTCGCTGAATGAAAGCATTGAAGACGCATTTTTACAGGGTTAGCCTCAATCTGAAGTGATAAATTCACAAATTCAGGCGAGAAGATGACCTGTTCAGAGCTCTGTCTATTGTTTAATTTTCAAATTTCACGCACCTTCTGCAAGTATTTGTGAATATTTTACATCAGGTCGAATCTAACCCTGTATCAATGTGTCATTGGTGTTTGAATTCAGCGGTAATTTTAAATGCGAAAATGGCTTATTATAAGGATTTGTATGGGGAAAATTCACTTCGAATTTGAGCGTTAAATCACGAACGATATTTTAAAAAATGGCTCACCTGAACTTTGTGTGTTATTTACTGGTGTATTGAGTGGTTTTCGGGTCGATTCAATGAATGGAACTAAAACTTTGAGGCCTTCGCATGGTCCACGCGCTGTTCTCCGATAAAGAAAACTTTTATTTGGCTCCTCAACACTTACTCAAAAGATAAATTTACCAAACTAAACTGACTGCTGCTGTTTACCGGAAACAAACACCGAGGTCGTAATGCATTTTAGCCCGCGGAAATTGCGTCTCGTCCGGAAAAAAACTGACTTATCTTGGAAAAAAAAAAAATTTTTGGAAGCGGGATCGGGATGACATGTTCGAAGCAAGCGGGATGGCGGGATGAAAGAAAAAACAGTGGCGGGAAGCGGGATTGGGAAACCCTATTTTAGACCCTCTATTTTCTGACCCAATGGATTCGTAAGTGCTGGCGGGACAGGAAACTCTAAGCGTAGGATTGATATTTAACAACATCATATGATATTCTTGGACAGTTGCCTGAACAGATGGTCACAGGTCAAATTAGCAGGGGCAAAATAAAAAAGAAAGAAGTTTTAATGATCAAACACTAATTCTTAATTGCTGTTAATTCCTTGGAGCTATTTCAAAGTTTGTGCAGCACCCATTTGTTTTAACGCGATTGTGCCACAGATCTATTGAAGTTCACAGTGGCTCTTCCTTCGTGAGTTGTTGTACTGTGTTGTACTGTGTCATTCAATCAATGATGTTCTTTTAATCCCACTTGAACTCATACGCAGCAATCGTGACGCAGTGAGAAAGGCGAGAGAGGCTCATTTGGGTATATACCCTCATTTGATACACAAAGGGAAAACGTTATCTCCTCTAGGAATAAATAGACGTGACGAAACTCATTGACTGTGGACACCTAGTCTCCTGCACCAATAATAATCTATTGTTTTTATTTTCATAATTTCAAACTCTTATTTGTAACGAACTTTTAGTTTTAACTTCATTTTTCATTTTTCTGTTAGCCCCTGAAGGTTTGTTTTCAAACCGAAATATTGGGCAAATTCGTTTAAATATAAATTTTGTTTTATTCTTTTATTTACTCCTTCATCGCCTTGCCGTAAGGATCAGTTTGCCGTTTTCTGATTTTATACTGTACATACCTCTTACTAACCGAGTTCGAGGGCCGTACTTCGCGCTTGGGCCATAAATCGAAGGGGAAAAACAAGGGCCGTAATTTACAGAACGGACCGAGAAAACGAGGTTAGTAAGATATTTATTATATCTCTAAATCAGAAAAGGAAAACCTTTCAAGTCAAAAGATAGACGGCTTCATTTGACTGACGCACGTCACAAGAAAGCAAAGAGCAAATTTTATTGGCTTTCAAAAATAGTGTGATCGGTCCTCGATTCGGCGTGAACTTGCGTGGCTCTTGAATGAAAACTCTATAAACGAATTAATTTAATCTTCCATGTGTTCGGTAGGACGACGGAAACCTGACATAAGGTAGTTTTCTTTGAAAAGGATTCTTAGTTACTGGCGAAGACAAGCGAGGAAAAGAAGAATGAAAACGCCGCGATAAAATCGCCAAAACAAACGTGTTTGTCAAACGGGAAAATGTGGCAGCACCTCGGTCTACAGCGGTGAACGAAGAAACTTTCAAATTTCTAAAAGGACACTGAAAATATCTCGTCATCAAATACTGCAAGTTGTTTTTGGCTTTTTGTGTGCTTTAGTGGCTTCATGCCGAACTTTGTGCGTCGATGAGTTTGAATTTCAATCGCACCTGACAAATTTTCAGCGTGATCTGCAGCAAGAGCGTATTTGCGAATACGCAAAATTGTTTTCATGGACTCCACTACAAGGACAAAAATTTCGCTGAGGAATCAAGGTACACTTTTAGCGTAATTTTGTAGCTTCAAGTCTGTTCTTATTAGAGCCACTGCCACAAACGATAACTCTGAACTTAAGTTTATAACCAGACAAAAAAAACTTGATCAAACTAAGTTAAGCTTAATTTAAGTTTTTGCGATGGAAGTCGTTTCAAGTTGTTTTGCAGCTTTATGTTTTTCATAGAGACATTTTCTTACGAAGAAAGACTGTTTTGTTAATGCTTAATTAAATTGCAAGAGTTAAACGAATTTGCCGTGTTACTCGAGTTTTTATAACTTACAGCCTAAAACCTAAATACCAAAACAAAAAAGCTTTACTCGAGAAAATTGTCAATGCTTTTTGATTCGCAGTTTGCTAAAGTTATATTTTAATTTCATCGGAGAGTTTTTGTAACCTGGCATGTTAACCCACTTATAGCTTCAAACGTTTCCTCTGGATAATTTTTAATGTAGAAAACAACTTTTGTAAGCGTGTGTTAGGCCTGATGCTGAGACTCTCAAATTTAGCGGGCCGTACTGTAAAATACGGCCCGCTAAATTGACCAATCACAGCGCGCGTACTAACTAAGAGATATAATAATAACGCTTACTGGGTTATTTATCAACATCGGATTGACCTACGTACTTGTTGTCAGTGATATGAGTAATAACAGCCTATTTATAGCCATTTGTGGTTACTTGCCAGCAATGGATTTCTCCATTCTTTTTGTAAATTCATCAGTTCACTCTTGTAAAACATTTTTTTTTGCTTAGCAATTAGCATCTACGACATCAAGTAAACGTGACCGGGGGGATACTCAGGAATAGTACCGGGGAGGTGCGAAGGTTTTTTGGGTGTTTGAAATTTTGGGGTTAGAAATTTTGTGGCTTTGAAGCTAGGACTGTTTTGGGGGATGGCTGAAAGCGTCACCTTTTTTATGCAGAGAGAAAAGACGCTTTGGTGGGGTAACGTTCTGGGCCGTTGGACTTTTTTGGGTCTGGTTTCAGCCTAATCCCGGGGGGCGGGTACTCCCTTATAAACGCTATATAGGTATGTGCCGCCCGACAGGGTAGGGTTTTTGAGGTGCTCAGTCCTTAAATAGGGTATCCTTTTTGGTATTTTTGGTATTGTGATCCTTAGATATTCCTTAGATAGGGTCACTAAATTGCACTATCCACCCCAACACGCAAAACGAAAAAGATATGGTCTGTTAAAACTGTACTACACGCCTGAATTGGGCCTTAAAAAGGGTATCAAATCTCGATTTTCTACCCTTAAATAGGGTCAGGGTTTGAGAACCTTGGCGGCACACTTATCCTAAATTGTCGGGAGTACCCCCCCCCCCCGGAACCTAATAGGACTTTTTTTGGTGTCTAACAATTTCGCCTCTTCATTATTATAGTTGAGTGCCCCCCCCCCCCCCTTGGTAAACGTATCACCGCTCTTCTTGATAGTGATGAACATCTGCCTCACTCTCGCGAGCAAAGCCTGATCATAAAATAGCCCACTTGGTTCTTGTCTTTTTTATATAGGAGAGTGAACACAGAGCTAGCACTGAAGTGTAGAGACGCAGATCTATTAATCCTGGAAGGAATGGGCAGGTATACCGAAAATTTGTAACCGAGAAAAACTGAATTGATAAAATTTGTTGTAGTTACGATATTTTCAAATAATAGAACTTCCCAATAGCTATATTGAATGTAACACTTTAGAATGTGATCCACAGACTGAAAAGTTAGAAGCATCTTGTACAGCATAATAAACAGTACGATACAAGCAAAGAAAAATTTCCCCTGCTAAGAGCAAAGAGCGTCCTGTGATAGAACAAAGTCAGAAACCTGTCTCCTGGGACATAGGACAAACTGAGGGAGAGTGATGGTGGTTATATGGTGGTGACGGTGATGGTGATGGTGATGGATAGTGGTAGCGATAGTGATGGCGATAGTGATGGCGATAGTGATGGCGACAGTGATGGCGATAGTGATGGCGATAGTGATGGCGATAGTGATGGCGATAGTGATGGCGACAGTGATGGCGATAGTGATGGCGACAGTGATGGCGATAGTGATGGCGATAGTGATGGCGACAGTGATGGCGACAGTGATGGCGATAGTGATGGCGATAGTGATGGCGATAGTGATGGCGATAGTGATGGCGACAGTGATGGCGATAGTGATGGCGACAGTGATGGCGATAGTGATGGCGATAGTGATGGCGATAGTGATGGCGATAGTGATGGCGATAGTGATGGCGACAGTGATGGCGATAGTGATGGCGATAGTGATGGCGACAGTGATGGCGATAGTGATGGCGATAGTGATGGCGATGGTGATGGTGATGGTGATGGATAGTGGTAGCGACAGTGATGGCGATAGTGATGGCGATAGTGATGGCGATAGTGATGGCGATAGTGATGGAGATGGTGATGGTGATGGTAATGGATAGTGGTAGCGACAGTGATGGCGATAGTGATGGCGATAGTGATGGTGATGGTGATGGATAGTGGTGGCGACAGTGATGGCGATAGTGGTGGCGATAGTGATGGTGATAGTGATGGCGATGGTGATGGAGATGGCGATAGTAATGTTAATGGTGATGGTGATGGCGATGGAGATGGAGATGGAGATGGGATGGCGATAGATAGTGTTGGTGATGGTAAAAAACATAGCTTCGAGACGGTTCGCTTCTCTTTGTTGATTTACTACTATCAACAAATAAAGCGGAAAAAAAACACTTATAAATTGTGAAGAAAAAACGGATTGTCCATGCATTTACATCAGAGAATATTTAAAAAAAAATGCACATAGAAATACGTGGTCGCCGGTGTTGAATAAAATGGATTTTATGGTGGGAAAAACAAAACGTTTGTGCAAGTTGTTGATGAATTATATAAACATT
Source organism: Cladopsammia gracilis (assembly GCA_022457155.1). Classification (NCBI taxonomy): domain Eukaryota; kingdom Metazoa; phylum Cnidaria; class Anthozoa; order Scleractinia; family Dendrophylliidae; genus Cladopsammia; species Cladopsammia gracilis. The sequence goes on from JAJGOT010000373.1 coordinate 733,149, forward strand.
CTTGTTATAACGTAATTTCCATTTTAGAGGAAGCCTTTTTTTCGTTCCTTAGGGGCATCCCTTTAAAGATAAACGTTTTCTTTGGACATATTTTTCGAAACATTTCTCAGTGAAATCAATCCGTCAGAACCAATCAGAATGCTCCCTTTGGGGGTAATGAAATTATAGTTAAAAAAGCGAGCAGTCGCTGTCCTTTTCTTGAATGGCGTTTGGGGGAGCAGGGATGGTGCAGTAATGACAGCACTCGTCCTGCATGGGTTCGATTCTCGGAGGCGACGTCACATGTGAGTTGAGTTTGTTGGTTCTCGTCTTTCCTCCGTGGGTTTTTCTCCAGGCACTCCGGTTTTCCTCCCTCCACAAAATACAACATTTCTAAATTCCACTTCAATCTGAAAACCTTGTTATAACGAATTTCACGCGAAAAAAACAACAACAACAAAATGTTCGTTATATCGAGGTGTAGTTAATGATTGTTTTGTAACGGTGTTACCTCGCAACACCCAGCATTTACGGATCGGAAGAAATAACATTTTTATTTTGCGCTTTTAATAATGCCTGTATGAAGCTGCAGTACAGTAAAAACCCGCATACAAGAACACCCATTTTCAGGGTTCAGGCTGATTGGGTTCTTATATATCGGGTATTTTAGGTGAAATCAGCCTGAAAGTGTTCTTAAGTGTTCTAAATTTTTTACTTCTAAAAAAATGTAAGGGATTTACTAACTATGATGAAATACATAACTTTGCATATTTTTCATGTAATTATAAGACTTTTAATTCCAAATGCAGTTGTTGTACATTTGCTATACACAGCAAGTGAAATTACTAGCATTTATACAGAGATCTTAGTGCAATACCACGGTAAAGCTACAGACACTGTTTGTTCTATTAAACTGAAAAGGGAAGAGTTTTTATATATAAGAACAATTTTCAATTTTCAGGCTGAATGTGTTCTTATATATATGCTCCTTTTTTATCAAATTTCAGCCTGGGTGTTCTTAATCCACATGTTCTTGTATGCGGGTTTTTACTGTACACTGTACAATCATGTAACTACGGCACTGGGAAACTGTAAAGGTTATACTTTTGCATTATATATAACACACCATGTACACATCTATCAATGATAATCAAGGGTTTTTCAGGTCGCGAGTACCTTAAATAGCAGACTACTACTGACTAGATGCTAGAAAATTAAAAATTTCTATGTACCGTATTTTCTCAATTAAACGCCCCCGGCGTTTATTTCAAACTTGGCCTAGTGGACCCGGCGTTTCTTTGAATCAGCAGTTTTTTCTCGCCGCCATTTTTTAAGAAAGCGTTATTATTCGTTTTTCTTGGCAGCCGTGTACCTTGCCCTTAAATCTAAAGTTTATTATACCACAAAAAAACGTTTCAGGGGCTTACACTCAACTTCCTCTATTATACCCGGCGTTTATTCGGGGCCCGGCGTTTAATCGAGAAAATACGGTATATGGCATTTGAAAACTAAATTAACAATCAATCTTAGAAATCCTAAAAACATTAGTATATCCTCAATAACACGAACGCACTCTAAGATTACCACTTGGAGGTAGCATGGTTAGGCCGCCAGCATGTACAGATGGTAACGATCATGCAGAGAAAAAAATAGCTAAAATATTAAATTTGAGATTTTAAAAAATACAAAAACAAACAAAAGAACAACTATTTGTTTTTGTTTTTTTTTTTTAAAAAAAAAAAAAACGCGTCATGTTGTATGAAACTGAATAAACTTTTGTTTCTCTTTCCAGACGTTGTAGTTAAATGTAGATATTGATAAAACTTTTAACTACGTCCACTTAGAAAACTTGATAAAGATAACAGATTTTCCTGTATTTTCTAAAAGGAAACTGACTAGCTCCGGACCACCAAAATGAATTATACAATAACTGTGCAAATTTTTGCGCCCTGAGTGGCTAATTTTTATTGTTAATAGAGTGTTTTTACTGACGTCATATCAAAATTCAGAAGCAGTTTTCAATTCTAAAATGTTTATGGAATTGTAGAGAGTTTAAAACTACACATCAGGGCCAAATTTTGAAGTGCAAGAGCATTTCATTCAAGAGTTGTAGGCAAATGAGTATAGACATTTTTAGTCAGAAATGTATGGCAGCCATCTTGGTGTCCCACTTGGGGACACCAACATGGCGACCAAAAATTTAAAGACTTTAAAGTCTTTTAATAATAACAGCAAAAACCTCAACACAAAATATTGTATTCACTATAAGGTGCATAAAATCGGCTTATAAGCATCTAAAATTCATTAATGACTTTCAACTAGTTCAATTTTGTTTATTTTCACGGCTTATCTGAAATAGCGTGACGAATTGCGTGACACATTTACAACCTTTATAAATCGAAAACGAAACATCGTTAAAACCTGAAACTTTTTGTGAAAGATTATAACACTGGTATCCACATACCATGTTAAAAACAGCTTTGTAGGATGTAAACTTTAGATTTTTTTAATTTTTATGACGTCATGTAAAAACACTCTATAAGAGTACAGGCAGATGAAACTGACGTCATCAGCAAAAGTTTTGCCAAACTTTTCAGCGCTGCGTTCTCGATGTGACCAGAATTCTTTCACAAATCCACAATCATTCAGTGAGAAAGTCGTCCAAAATAGATGCGATGAACCTCAAGAAGCTAAAATTAATAAATTGACTTTGTCGGTTTTGTATGCGTCTGTCCTCTTATAAATGATAAATTTCGTCATAAAATTGTCAGACTTTTGTGGATCCACGAGTGAAAGTTAGCAGTTCCTAATCATCAGGTATTCCATAGCACTTAAATTTTCCCAGAGTATGATAGCCCTTCTCATCAACACGAGAGTGATAATAAGACCGAGAACGTGTCCCTGTATCTCCGAACCTGAGCTGTTTGACTGGGAGTTGTGTCTTGTCAGTGAGGAGACCGCTGTCTTCACGCCATACGCCGTCATTATTATCACAGTTACACCATTTACTGAATCCTGCGCATGAGTTGGTCATACCGCATGCGCACTTGTTACTTCCAGGGGGGGCTCCACCCCAGTACGTCATTTTAGTTGAATCACGTGACACCCACCAGCCAGGGCCGTTAAGAAGCTTAGAATGATAACATTCATATTTGATGAACTGTTCACAGTGTGAAGAGACATTAGTAAGACTCGCCAGCTGAGACAAGCTTGCTCCGGTGTAGTGAATACTGCGTGAGTATGAACCGTATCCTTCATATCCGTCCACTAATGTTCTGCTTTCACTGTTGTGACTGATTACTGTCACGCCAACGCCACTCTTATCACTCATGTCACAATACACAGTAAACGGTGCCAGGCCTCCCTCGCCGTCCGGATCAATGACGTAGTTGCCGCTTGAACTGCTGACGTAATTCCGTACCACAGAACAGGAAGTAATGGATGGAGTCTTCATCTCAACAGTGGCCTCGATTGTTGTCAATGCATTGCTCGCTCTGCAAGTGTAGGATCCAACATTGGATTTTTTCACAATGGGAATAACCAGTGTGTTGTTTTGAAGAATGTTAGAGTCAACAGGAAGCGAAAGCTTGCCATCCTTCACCCACGTGATTGTAGGTTTTAGATCACTCTCGGCCACACACGGCAGACGCACATGGGACCCAAACCCAGGAGTAATGTCCTTTGGAGGACGAACTTGGAATCGCAGACGAGAGAAAATCATCATTAGAGCTACACCTTTAGCAGATCCCAGAATATTCCTTGCTGTACATATGTATGTTCCCCCGTCCTCTTTTTTTACGTTGTAGATTTTCAAGGCTCCTTTTATAACCACAGCTTTATCAGGTAAACCGCCGATCGCTTTTGACCACGTGATGTTAGGTTGCGGCTGACCAGTAAGACTGAAGGCGATGGTGATATTTTGTCCCTCCTCAGCTACCAGGCGACTGGAACTCAGTAAAAGTCTGGGAGCAACTTTTGAAATACAATCAAATAAAAAAGAATGAATTTGTGTTCTGTTATTAGTCTTTGCGACGTTTATTTGTTTAATTTAATAACAATAATAATAATAACAAGAGGCTCCCAGCAGCCTATACTCATGCGCATGCGTAAGTAAGTTAAGAAGATGATAAGAAGACAAGAGGCTGCAAGCAGCCTACACTCATGCGCATGCGTACGAAAATTTTATGATATATTTTAAACATGATAGGAAGATGTCCGATATGAAGAAGAGTTACTCCTTTCATTCAGTCATCGTTCCTGCAAACTGCGTTCTTTACTATTGAATGTTTTGTAAATGAAGGCTGTACCACAGTGAAGCCAGTGATTGTTCTACGTCTTATATATACCTAACGTGAACATTAGTAATGTAGGTAGGGTTGTAGGAGATGCTGTCGTGACACTTCAGTAACGCTGTTTTACCGGAAGTGGGAGTAGCCGGAAGTCACTAAACAGGAAGTCTATGAACCGGAAGTGCCAATTTAAAATATGCGTGCATAAATTTGCATGCAAAATCGTGACACCAAAAAAATAATAATAAAAAAAAGAAGAAAAACAGAGCCCATTTTATAACTCATGCCGCTACGCGCATGAGTAATAATGTTTTAATCTACTGTAATTCTAAAAGCCAAGAAAAAGTTCGAATAAAGAAAGCATTGATATCGAAAAACCATAACAATCAATTATTTTTTTCAACGTGAGTTGACAAGCTATTGAAAGATGTGAACTCGTGAAACTCACATTGCACGTTTAATTGAGCTGAAGCCTTGGCACTTCCCAACACGTTGTGCGCGCTGCACTCGTAAATTCCAGCGTCTTCTCGCTTGGCATTCTTTATAATCAGGGCGCTACTGGATCCCATCACGTGACGCCCAACCGGAAGTGACGAGTTTTCCTTTGACCACGAAACCCTCGGATGCGGATAACTGTCTGCCTTACATTTCAAGACTGCGGTTTGACCTTCGTTGACTGTCTTTTCAACAGGAGCCTCAATAAGACGGGGAGAGGAAATCGATTTCCCTTGTTCGCCTTTCTCGCCCTTCTCTCCCTGGGGACCTCTTGGCCCTGGTGGCCCCGTATCCCCTGCTATCCCAGGATCTCCCCTCATTCCCATTGGTCCTGTGGTTCCCAGGGGGCCATGCTTTCCAGGTCTCCCTGGTCGTCCTCGGCGGCCTGGTTTCCCTTGAGGCCCTGCACGGCATAAGACGTGATCTTTAGCACAGATTTGGTTCTGCAGCAGCCGCAGCTCGTCTCGGATCAGTAGTTGTACATACGATGGTGTTATAGCGGGGTTAGCTTGTGTATTCGCGGATGAAACACTTCGTTTTTGTCTTGAAAAGCTCTCCTTACGACCTAAAGAGGTATAAGTGGGTATAAACAAACTCTTCATACATGTACTTACGTCAATCTGGGGAAAAACCCTATACATTTCGAGTTGGCCTGCGTGGCGGAGTTTCCCAGAAGCGAGCGACAAAGCCGCCTCAAGAACGCATGACAACGCAGGCTACTACTCTCCAGTTCAGCTAGACTTAGATACAAATTTCCGGAATTTTTTTGAGAATTTTAGAAAAGCTCGGGAATTTTAGACAATGATTATCACGCGGCGGCCATGTTGACTCCCCGGCGCCCAGCCTCGCAGTGAAAAAGTTGAAAACGAGGTTGGGTGGGAAAAAAAATCTTTTGTTTTTATACAAAATGGCGGGGCGTGATAAAGGCCTATTAACAAGGAAGAGTCCAGATTCCATAGCTCAGAAGAAGGTTGGACACCTTATTGAGACTTATATAACGGAGTAACTGGTTAGCTTTCTGTTGAGGTTAGGGGTAGCAGATGACATAGTTAAATTTAGCACTAAGCAACTAGGTTGCACAGTGGTACGGTAGGCTATGTAAGCCTAAGCCTAGCTGAGGTCACAGGTTCAATCTTGAGTGGGGATTTTAGATTTTCTTTTTTACTCGTAAAAATTTATTGAAAATAAAATTCTAAGTGTCGACATTACGTTATATAATTCTCAATAAGGTGTCCGACGTCCTTCTGAGCTATACAAGGTAGACTCTACCTATTAACAAACCAAATACAAATATCCTTTTTTTATTCGCATAATCGACGCATGGAATAAATTACCTTAAGAAATCGCCGAAGCAGAAAATTTGAACATTTTTAAGAACAAGCTCAGACGCTATTTATTCTTGTGAACATTAAGTTATTTAAGTGTATTTTAAATTTATTTTATAGTTTGAAATGTGATGTATATATTGTTTTGTTTACTTATGTTTTTACTAGACTAGAAAGGAAGATAAACTAGAAAGGGATAACCTCTTACCTCCTTTTCCCGTTTCTCAATGGAATTTGTAAATAAACAGTTATTATTGTTATTAAGAGGAGAAAAACGAATTAAAAAGGCTGGGAAAAGTTGCAAAATAGCGTTCTGTGAAGGCGCATTCAAATATTTTCCTTTGCGAGTAGTATAAAAGCGAACTATCAAAATAAATAGACAACTTGATTTAAACAGGGTAACCCAGTCAGAGACAAGGATGGTATCCATAAAAACGCGTTTTGTACAGGTACATGCAAACTTTTTCCTTTGTTAGTAGTATGAAAGGAACCATCGTAGTTATTATGTTACAAAGGATGTTTGACGAGTTGCGCTGCAATGTGTTGAGATTATACCCGCCAAGTCTCACGCCTTAGGCGTGAGTCTCACGCCTGCGAGTCCAAAACTCCGATCTCACGCCTTCTCACGCCTATGGAGCAATTTCTCACGCCTGACTTACAGATTTGAGCTATCAGCTCTAACTGATCGCATGATCCAATTAAAAATATAGTTACGTTCATGAAAATATGGCACTTTTCTGTAGGTTTTTATCGTTCTGAACATTACAATAACAGCTGGACGTTATTAATTAAAACGGAGGTCGCTGAGGTCCATGGAAACTTCCGAATTCTTCGGAACCTCTTCGGACAACTTCGGGCATCTTCGGAATAGATCGGGTTCTCTTCGGTCGAGTCGCCTTCGGAACACGAAAATATTCTCACGCCCATCACTCGGAAAAAGTTGGCAGGTATATGAGATGGCGGTCGAAAAATGACATTTGTTGTTTTTAATTTCACCTTTTCGGTAGAAATTTAGCCGTTAAAAGGGTCTATCTTCCTTTGAACAACTCAGCCCTGATGAGTAGCAAATGCTGCCACAACAGAAAGCACAGAGTAGCTTACCTGTCTGTCCTTGCCTGTTTTCTCCTGTCATATCTCCCCTTTGTTTGTACTTCAGTTCTAGTTTTCGCAATATTTCTGTCTCCATCTGATCACAGACTGTTGTTGTTTGTGATATCAGCCGTTGTTGATCCTGGATCCTGAATTCCACATGAATCAGTGCGGCACAACAAGCGACGGACAACAGCAGCCCAGACATGGAGCACAAACGGTCGAGCGCTTTTCGTTTGCTCTTCTCTTGAAGAACGCGTTTCTCTTGCTTCATTGTTGACCTTGTTAAATCTCTCTCTCCTGTAGACAAACTTTGAGTTTGCTTTAACGTTTAAATCAAAGGATAAGTTAAATGAACGTTGTTAAGCACATCAGGTGAGAAACTAAATGTGAGATTGAAAAAACAACATCATGTGATCTTCTTGGGGCAGTTTGCTCGGCAAAGACAAGCTCAAATCAAAGCAACTAGATCTGATTAGACGGTCATAGGTCAGATTGCCTTGAGAGTACTATAAAAATAAGACTTCCATTATTGTGAAATAAGAAAATAATATTAATTGCTGCAAATTCCGGGAGCTAATAACAAGTTTTCTGAATAAATCTTTGTTTTAGTTTGACTTGATAACGGAGCAATAAAAATTTAATACCCTGCGTGTATCTTGTGACCCAATCTGTGCTGTACTTGCTTAAAAATAATATTATGTGATTATCATTGTGAAGCAGCTGGCTCAAGACTCCATTTATTCCACGACGAATATGAAAATAAAGTCTCTTTATTAAAACGGTATCAAATGATGAATGGGAGTCCCACATTTCAACGCATGGAGCACTAGATCTCTTTATATAATTTTGTCTTGGAGCCCTAGAGCCCCACATTAGAATTATCGCGATACCTTTTAGGGTATTGAGCTGAAACAATATCACATAATATGTCTTGCGTTGTTTAAAATTGCTGCCTCTTAGGGGTAAAAAAAAAATATTTGAGCCACGCCCATCAAACGAGATTTTGGTACCTTTTGTGGTGCTCTTCAAAATCTACCCGTACCCACCCACCCACCCCGGGCTCCCACCAATGTGGCCCGAGTTCGAATCCCGGAGTCGACGCCATATGTGGGTTGAGTTTTTTCCTGGGCACTCCGGTTTTCCTCCCTCCACAAAAAACAACATTTCTAAATGAAATTCCACTTCGATCCGGAAAGGGGGGAAGCGCCACTCTGTAGATATAGATACCATTGAAATTCCCAAGTGTTACCATAACTTTAAAGGCGTTAAAAAACGAGCGAAACATCCCATATAATTTTCTGTTTCCAAATAGTTATGATAAATATGTTTTTCAATTAATCATAACGCGCATGGTATCTTGTTAAACTACTCAATTCTCATAGCAAAATACTATATAATACTATATATTCTGCACGTCAAATTAAACAGGCGCCAAGGTAAACGATACTTCTGTATCTTCCTGCTGCGAATCCAAGAAAAAAATGAAATAATTAAAGAAACTGCAATTGCAAAGAAATGCTTGCCTGTTTTTCGCCGAAAGTGGATAGTTCTTCTGTGATTAGTATTAGTAAATTTGTAAATGTGATCGTACGTCTGCGTAGTTCGTGTAATATCATATTGTAATGCGGTGATGTAAATAATGTATTGTTTCAAATGAAGTTGTTCATTATAAAAAAAAATCTTGTTTATTTCATACCCAAATTTAGGATAAGCCGAAAGTATCACGTCACGTAAAATAGACATGGCATTGTTGCGTGACGCATTTTGTGATATTACCGATATCGTCGGACCACAATACTGTCATGTGTCATTCCCAAATTCTTTATTTTCTTGGCTTATTTTCAAGGCGAGAATCACGAGTGCCAGATCACGTGTTCCGGGAACAAGGAATCCCAAAATGTCACGATGGTGTCTCGCAAAGAAAAATGTACACGGACAATCCAATGTTAACATAGAAACGCATGGACAAAACCATGCTTAAAGAAAACACAGCATATCGCATATCGCATATCGCATATCGCATATCGCATATCGCATATCGCATATCGCATATCGCATATCGCATATCGCATATCGCAGTGCTCGGCTCACGATGATATCTCAAGGAGTATGTGAATGTTAAAGCAGACGAATGGGCAAAAGAAGTAATAAGGCTAGCGGAATTTGCAACATCACCGCCTCAGGCCTGTTACGCTGCTTTCACTTTTGGGCTAAAACATCGATGATCATAGTTCCTTAGAACACTTCCAGGCATTGAAGATCTGCTGGAACCATTGGAGCGCACAATTGCGGGTGTATTAATACCAACAATCACAGAGCATAACTGCACACAGAGTGAACGAGATCTCTTAGCACTGCCCGTTCCGATGGGGGAACTCGGTTTTATAAACCCTGGCCAGCTTGCAGCGTCGGAGTATGCTGCGTCAGTCAAGATAACCGCCCCACCTGTTGAATAGTGTCACAGACGCATGAACCCCCAGATGATTATGCAATAAGAACACTGCAGCAGAATGCCCGTAAAAAGAAGGACGAAAGTCTGCGCACGGGGAGCTAGAAGATGTGAAGAGTTCCCTACCCATTAGGACCAGGCGTGCGTTTCTGGAAAGTCCGGAAAACGTTTCGGACCCGAAAAGCTGTGTTACGTGCAGAATGTTTACCAATAAAGATTCGGGTTTTTGTAGAATTTGAAAGCTAAGCAATAAAATCTTAGGTTTACTACACAACTTTAGCTGATTTGTGGGCTAAAACGTTCAACGCCTTTCGTTGGAAACTACACTTAAAAAAATACTTTATCTACCGTTCTAAGCTTAATAAATCCCCCCTCTCCATTAGTCTGTTTTTAGAAAAATGTAAGAGAACGTATCAAATCGAACGTTTTATTGCGAGAAGGAACAAAAACCTTTTTCTCCACAACAAAAAATGGGAGCCCCTCCTCCCTCTTTTGGAACAATAGCTAAAACTTTCCTTCTTTTGATGTACAAGCTATAAGGGTTTAAGTATGTTAAAAAATATTGTTTAGTGTGAGTACCGTTCTGTAAGTATTGTAAGTATTGTTTTTGTAATAAGCGTAAGTATCGTATTGTAAGTAATGTAAGTACCCGACTGTAAGAAGTATATGTTTTGTTTTGTAAGTAGCGTAAGTACCGCACTGTAAGAAGTATATGTATTGATTTGTAAGTAGTGTAAGCTTTGTATTGTGAAATAAAATTTTTATTCCAAAAAAAAAAAACTGCACTTAAAAAATTGCTTTCGGCCTCGAAAAGTCTTCGGGAGCTTCGAGAAACGCACGCCAGGCCTAGGGGAGCAATTGATCTTGCTGCTAAGAAAGGGAAGTCTAGCTGGCTAACGGTCATCCCAGTTAAAGACTTAGACTTCAATCTTAATAAGAGGGAATTTAGAGATGCCATTCATTTGAGGTATGATTGGCAAATCAAGGACACCCCATGGGTGTGTGTCTGCGGGGAGTCCTTCGATGTCGACCATGCCATGATATGCAGACGAGGTGGTTTTATTATCCAACGACATAACGATCTCCGTGATCTTGAAGCAAACATGTTGGAAATGATCTGCCACGACGTCGAAGTAGAACCCGTCTTGCAAAAATCACTGGCGAAATATTAGCCGGGGCTAACAAAGCCCCTGATGCTTGTCTGGATATTCGCGCACGTGGCTTCTGGACCAGGCAAAGTTCGGCATTCTTTGATGTTCACCCCAATGCAGAATCTTATAAGGACCTTACCCCCCAGCAGATACAGCTATTTCAATCCACCGTAGGAAAAACGATGGCGGCTGTTCATTTTACCACAATACCTTGCGGACCTAACACAGCACATAAGGCACAAAGAAAGCCAAATTTTTACAATATTTGTTCCAGTACTAAGGACAATGTGTAGACCAGGTTTGAAGATTTTATAACTTTTTTTACATTTTTATGAGCGTTCTTAGGGATTTTGTGCGCTAAGAATTATGGGTAAATGTACCAGTCGCCATCTTTTTTCCTACCGAGGATTAACGTTGTCGGATGAAAGCCTAAAGCCAAGACCGCAAGGTAGTATGGGTTAGGGTTAATAGCCTGCATTGAAATCCCATACTACCTTGCGGTCGTGGCTTTACCCTTTTTCATCCGACAACGTTAATTGAAATAGCTGTATATCGCCAGCACGAAAACGAGAAAAACGCATGTATGCCAGCAGAGTAATAGAGGAGCAGGCCACGTTTACCCCGCTAGTATTCACTACAACAGGAGGCATGACGCAAGAATGTAGACGATACCACATTCGACTCGCAGAGCTTCTTGCATTTAAGAAAGGCGAAGATTATGCTACCATTATTTCCTGGATCAGAACGAAAGTCTCCCTCGCAATCTTGAGCTCAGCCCTACTATGCCTCAGAGGTTCGCGCTCAAAGAGGAGAGTCGCCATGGAATTACAAAACACGGACTTGCAAGTGCAGAAACTTAGCCAGAATTTTTTTAATATATATTCCCGTTTGACTCTAATTCATTGACAAAATACGTACACAGTTTGTTTAATTAAATGTTATTCTTTTTAACTTCTCATTTATTTTCAAGTCCGTTGTCCGTATTAACGGGTGTCCGTGTTAAGCGGGTAAATTTTAGAGAAAATATTGTATTTTGTCTTCCTGGCCAAGTTGACTGCGTTCGCAATGACCACTGAGATAAGCTCTTGTTCTCACTGACGAAAAAATGCATTTTGGGACATGTCACCTTACTAATGTTGACCAGAAAACCCAACACCAGTGCTGAGCCCACGACCGAGTTCAAATCTACTGCGGTTTTACCTTATGTCAAAGGTCTTCGCCGCTGCCTACAACAACAAGGTGTACGCGCTGTTTTCAAGTCGGAGACTACACTTAGATCACACCTAGTACGGCCTAAAGACGCTGTTGACCCGACTAAACAAGATGGCGTGGTTTACAGAATTCCCTGTGAATGCGGTAAAGTTTATATCGGCGAGACTGGAAGACCTATGCAAGACAGAATAAAAGAGCATGACCGAGACATCCGATTCGCCCGTACCCAGACCTCCGCCGTTTCAGAGCACGCCAACAACACCGGACACCAACCGCTTTGAAATGAAGTAAAGTTTATTGATCGTGATCCTCATTGGTACACACGCAGGGTCAAAGAGGCGATCCACATAAGACTTAACCCTAACAACATCAACAGGGACAGTGGAATAGAAATTCCAGAAGCGTGGATGCCCACGATCAAGAAACACAACAACAGGAGAGCCGTACGACTACGGACCGCCGAGGGAACAATTCGCCGAAACAACGAGGATCAAAATGCGCCAGTCACAGCTGTTGAAAACCAACCAATCACAGCAGAGCATCGTGATTCATAAGGTGACGCGTAACCAGTCGACCCCATCGCCTGAAGAAGACTAGCAGTATGCAGTCGAAACGTCGCGATCCATATCGGAAGTGACTACATCGTGAGACAAACGGAAAATACTTCTTTACTAGTGTGTTCACCACGATGAACAACTACAACCCTTTTTACGATAATGTTGCATGGTTTTTCATGGTGGGTGGAAAATTGACGACGTTGAAACCATTTCACAAAGACCTCAAAGGCGCACTTTGAGGTAGCAAAGTTGGTGGCAGTAGTAGATGCAGAAAGAAGAAATATAATTCATTGACAAAATACGTACACAGTTTGTTTAATTAAACGTCCACTTTATTAACTTGTATAACTTGACATGATTGTAGTGGAGCGTTTTGACATTTCTCTTTAATAACATCGATGGTTAGTTAGCCTTGGTTTTCACAGTGGTCTCCGGAATAGCCCTGTGGACATTCGCAGAAAACGTGATAGCAGCGACCCCTTCCTTTCCAAAAGTCGCATGCTATACTCGAGTTTTTCGGCAAGTTCCCCCGTTCTGGCATCCCATCTCTTGACGTTCTTCCGTGCTGCATCCTAACAGTGAAAAGGTAAAGCCTCAGGTTAATTAAAAGTAGCAAGAGGCTTTTATCATTCCCCGAAATAATAAAAAATTACAAGCTCGTTATTTAAGACCCAACAACAACAACTACAGTTTAATTCTCAGCATTTCCAGAATGTATAGATTATTTTACAACAATAACTCAAAATTAGGAATTTCTCTCAGCGATCTCACATAGCCCTATTAAGTCTGCGGGAGGGGGAACACAAAGTCAGCCCGCGTTGACATAAAAGATTCACAGCTTTCTTAATACTAAAACGAACGTCGCCAAACTTTCAGTCTACCAAGCTAAATTTGCATTTCTATTTCATTAAAATGCAAGTTTACTAAGAAGAATAACTGATGATTTATCGCCAGTTTTCATTTCCGTGGAAGAAATTATTTTTGTAACATGTATTTTAGCGTCAAGCACGTACACAAAACACATTATAGTCCGCATCCGTACGCGAATTTAGGTTGTTAAGGTGTACACATACGGACGGTGGCAAAAGTTGTGCTAATTAAGGGTTCTTAGAAGTCAAGTGTTTAATGGGAATATAATAACATGTGGAAACAATTTAAGAACTCGATTTGTTGCATTGTGCTTCTGTTTGAATATTCAGTTCGATGTATATCGATCCCCTTTTGATGAAGTAAAAGAAAAAGGAAATCAAAAACTCGTGACACAAATTCTGGTGATAGCTAACGTAACGGCTCAACCACGGAACAATAATTATGTAATGGTGTTATTCAGCTCCTGGCTGATAAAACTGAGTTTTTTGCTGTATCGCCTTTAAAAAAAATTCGCTTAAGTACATAATTACACAACAATTGATACTTTTAGACAACTTTTATCCATTAAAGAGTATAAAAAAATCGTCACTCAGATCTCATTGCCTAAACGCAGATTCTTTCGCCCTTATTTGTTGAACACAACGATTCTATCCTTCCCTAAACATCGTGAAATCATGTGTCCGTTACATTTGTCTTCCCCTTGTAAACATGAATTTATTTACATCCCCAGTCTCCCAGTTTTAGGATGATTCGATTTTGTATTTAGTTCCGTACATGAAGAAAATGGCATCTAAGAATCAAAGCATGGGTATCGTATTTTGTTAGCATATGTGTTGTATTTTAAGCTTGTTTAACTCTAGCTCGATGAAAACTTCACAATGTCAATTTACCCCAAAAAAGTGCTTACATGAAATAATGATAAAACATTCAACAACTGAAAAACTGAATCTTACTCAATGCATTAGCAGCAAAAACCATCACAGCAACAAAGCACAGGATCACAGCAATCTTCATTGTTGAAAAAGGTCTTTGCTTTTAAGTAGATGTAGACGACGCGCACTTGTGAGATTTCTACAAGACGTTTCTGCTGAATGGTTGCAAAACATCCACCAGATATTTTATTCGCTTACCTGATTAATTAATTATAGTCCACGGTTGCGTTATCATTCGGGCTTTGTGTTACGTCTCTGCTCCATTTCAACATCTTCTGATCATTGTTCTTAAATACATATCACGTTGAAAATACAACAGACGGGTCAAAAGTTTGGTCATATAGTGTCCGCGCGGAACAACCAGTCTCATTAACTCGACCATCTTGTTATTGCGGCAACTTTCTTTTAGAACATACAAACGCCCATGCAGTCATGCTCTGACATAGAAAATTCTCCTTGTACAGGTCTCCACGTAATAAAAATGACTGCATGTTCTTTTGTTTGTGTCGGAAAGGAGTGGCCATTGCCCACAAAAACCTGGTGGCCGCATTAACCAGGTGAACGTAAGGCGGGGTTCCTGCACTACAGACACTATAGCTTCAACAGACCAGAAAGCAGGTACGCAGGGGAACTCAACATCCGGGCTTCGCTTGAAAGTTACCGTAGAATTTCATTGGCCACCTGCTAGCTGCAGACAATATTTCACAGCCGTTTTAAAACGTAAATTATGGTCAACCACGAGATATCTTTTTTATTTGCCTGTGCTGTGCTACAATACTTCAAACCCCCGGCTCCCCCACTGCTCTAAAAGCATCTGAACATTTATTGAAGTGATAGCGATTGCTTGCTTGTATTGCCTTTATATTTATTTTGGACTGGTGTAATTTATCGCCTTGGAACAGAGCTTGTGTTTCCTGGTACAAGAGATCATAGAGGCTTCTTATATTATTTATTAAAGCTAGAAACGCCTCTTCTGACAACCTTTTATGGAGCACGTCAACATGTGTCTAGGTTCAGCCAGATCTCCTTAGAATTCGTGCAAATTTACACTGCATGTCGTGCGAGAATGTTTGGTGCAGCATCTCGGCTTTGCATTAGTAACATGAACTTTAACAAAACTGCTTATAAGGAAACTGTGAACGAAAACAATAACAGCTGCATTTGTGAAAGGTGTTTATTTTGGACTGGTATAGCCTAGCGGCGTGGAACAGAGCTTGCGTTTTCTGGTAACCCCCCGAGACGGTTCTATTATTGTTTATTACAGCTTGAAACGCCTGTTCTGGCAACCTTTCACAGCCGCAGCTATTGGTGTTATAGTTCACAGTTTCCTTATAAGCAGTTGTGTTTACTTCATGTTACTAATGCAAAACCGAGCTGCTGCACCAAACATTCTCTGACGTTTGTAAATTTGCACGAATTCTGTCTGGCTGAAGCTAGACACACTGCTGACGTGCACTATGAAAGGTTGTCAGAACAGGCATTTCTAGCTTTAATAAATAATATAAGAAGCCTCTGTTTTACGAGAAAACACAAGCTCTGTTCCAGGCCGATAAGCTACACCAGTCCAAAATAAATATAAAGGCAATACAAGCAAATAGCAAGCAATCGCTATCACCTCAATAAATGTTCAGACTCCTTTTAGAGCAGTGGGAGAGAGGGGGTTTGAAGTATTGCAGCACAGCACAGGCAAATAAAAAAGATATCTCGTGGTTGACCATGATTTACGTTTTAAAACGGCTGTGAAATATTGTCTGCAGCTAGCAGGTGGCCAATGAAATTCTACGGTAAATTCCAAGCGAAGCCCGGCTGTTGAGTTCCTCTGCGTACCTGCTTTGTGGTCTGATGAAGTTATAGTGTCTATAGTGCAGGAACCCCGCCTTACGCTCACCTGGCTAATGCGGCCACCAGGTTTTTGTGGGCAATGGCCACTCCTTTCTGTCACAAACGAAAGAACATGCAGTCATTTCATTACGTGCAGACCCGTACAAGGAGAATTTTCAATGTCAGAGCATGACTGCATGGGCTTTTGTTTGTGCTAAAAGAAAGCGGCCGCAATAACAAGATGGTCGAATTAATGAGACTGGTTGTTCCGCGCGGACACTATATGACCAAATTTTTGACCCGTCTGTTGTATTTTCAACGTGATAAGCACTGTATTTAAGAACAATGATGAGAAGATATTGAAATATTTGCCACTGGTAGGGGCGTATCCTGCTTAATAAATAAACAGAGCGAATGATGAATGGAGCAGAGACGTAACACAAAGCCCGAACGATAACGTGGACTATAATTAATTAATCAGGTAAGCGAATAAAATATCTGGTGGATGTTTTCTAACCGTTAAGCAGAAAGGTCTTGCAGAAATCTCAGAAGCGCTCATCGTCTACATCTACTTAAAAGAAAAGACTTTTTTTCAAAGATGAAGATTGCTGTGATCCTGTGCTTTGTTGCTGTGATGGTTTTTGCTGCTAATGCATTGAGTAAGGTTCAGTTTTCAGTTGTTGATTGTTTTATCTTTATTTTAAACTTTATTATGGCATGCATTTTCATGTAAGCAATTTTATACTTTCTTGGATAAATTGACGTATGAAGTTTTCATCGAGCTAGCATTAAACAACCTTAAAATACAACACATATGCTGACAAAATACGATACCCATATATATGCTTTGATTCTCAAATGCCATTTTCTTCAAGTACGGAACTAAATATAAAATCGAATCATCCTAAAACTGGGAGACTGGGGATGTAAATAAATTCAAGTTTACAAGAGCAAGACAAATGTAACCGACGCATGATTTCACGATGTTTAGGGAAGGATAAAATCGTTGTGTTCAACAAATAAGGGCGAAAGAATCTGCGTTTAGGAATTGAAGTCTGAGTGACGATTTTTGTAATACTCTTAAATGGATAAAAGTTGTCTAAAAGTATCCATTATTGTATAATTATGTTCTTAAGCGAATTTTTTTATAGGCGATACAGCGAAAAACTCAGTTTTATCAGCCAGCTGGAGCTGAATAACACCATTACATAATTATTGTTCCGTGGTTGAGCTGATTACTACCTTAGCTATCACCGGAATTTATGTCACGAGTTTTTGATTTCCTTTTTCTTTTACTTTATCAAAAGGAGATCAATCTGATACATTGGACTGAATATTCAAACAGAAGCACAATGCCACAAATCGAGTTCGATTTTTCTAAGAACCCTTAATTAGCACAAATTGCCCCACCGTCCGTATATGTACACCTTAACGGCCTAAATTTGCGTACGGATGCGGACTAATGTGTTATGTGTGCGTGATCGACGCTAAAATACATGTTACAAAAAGAGTTTCTTCCACGGAAATGTAAACTAGCGATAAATCATCACAGACAGTAATTCTTCTTCGTAAACTTGCATTTCAGGGGCGTAGCCAGGATTTTTTATAGAGGTACGCACAGGCAATTTTGAACCCCCACCCTCAAGTCCCAAATCTTTCTCTCTTTTTTTCGACTTTTTCAGGTACGCACGTGCGTACGTGCGTACAGGTAGCTACGCCCCTGCATTTTAATGAGAGAAATGCAAGTTTAGCTTGGTAGACTGAAAGTTTGACGACGTTCGTTTTAGTATTAAGAAAGCTGTGAATCTTTTTATGTTAATGCGGGCTGACTTTCCCCCCCCCCCCCCCCCCCCCACCAGAAGGGCTATGTGAGATCTGGGCTATGTTGGGTCTTTATAAATAACGAGCTTGTAGTTTTATTATTTGGTGGAATGATAAAAGCCTCTTGCTACTTTTAATTAACCTGATGCTTTACCTTTTCACCGTTAGGATGCAGCACGGAAGAACAACAAGAAATGGGATGCCAGAACGGGGGAACTTGCCGAAAAACTCGAGTAGCATGCGACTTTTGGAAAGGAAGGGGTATCTGCTATCACGTTTTCTGCGAATGTCCACAAGGCTATTCCGGAGACCACTGTGAAAACCAAGACTAACTAACCATCAATGTTATTAAGAAGAAATGTCAAAACGCTCCACCACAATCATGTCATTACACAAGTTAATAAAGTGGACGTTTAATTAAACAAACCGAGTACGTATTTTGTCAAAGAATTATATTTCTTCTTTCTGCATCTACTACTGCCACAAAGTTTGTTATAAAATTCTTAAAGTGCGCGTTGGATGTTTATGAAGTCTGGTCTCAACATCGTCAATTTTCCACCCACCATGAAAAACCTTGCAACATTAGTAAAGCGACTATGTCCCAAAATGCATTTTTTCGTCCGTCAGTGAGAACAAGAGCTTATCGTGTCAGTGCGAACGCAGTCAAACTGGCCAGGAAGACAAATACAATATTTCTCTTATATTTATCCGCTTAATGCAGTTATGTCCAGGATTGCAGCTAATTAGATGCATGACAAATTTAATAAGCGTCACAAAGTGTCCTCTTGCTCTTGTACTCAACTTCAACATCACTTGTTTTCAAAAATTCAGACAATAAACGTCACGAAGTGTCCCCTAAATTCTGCTCTTTAAGTAAAGATAAACAGGTGCGTTTACCCTAACCTAAAAGCAACACTAACACTAATGCTTACCTTGCATTTCAAAAAAGATAGTTAACACTTAGACTTAAGGTTACAGTGTACCTTCGGGGGTGTCTCCAGTATAACAGCTCTAGCGTCTTAAGATTACACTTAATATACCTAAACCCAGATATCAAATTAAAGCTTATAGAGCTGGCTATCTAAATATGGAAACCATTTGATAATAAAATGAATTGTCGAATTTTTTACGACGTCTAAATTCGAACGTCCGAATCAGCTTTAAAACGCTATAACTCAAAGCGATTATTATATTTTGCTAATTTGATTTGTTCTCGGGTTTCCGGACACGAAGCGCTAAAAAAGCGTGTCGGCGATTTTCCATATTCAATTGCAGTGAAAAGTTACAGAATATTTTCGAAAAGGGGAGGAAAAAAATTGGAATGATCGCACAGAAATGCCTCTTGACGAAAAAGTTTTCGGAATTAAGAAATTCGCCGACACGTTTTTGTTGATTAAATGTTAGCCTAGATTCTGTCCAAATTTTAGGAAAATCGAACAAATTCCCTTTGAGTTGTAGCTCTTTAAAGTGTCCCCAACAAGCGAAAAATTAACTTTGAGAAAACGGCGCTTAAAAAAACATATCGCTTAAGGTGGTTCGATACAGTTTTCTGGAGACCATACCAACATTTTTCAATCGGCTTTTAAGCGATCTTCTCCAAGTCAGATCAACGTGAAATTTTCACCACTAACTTGTTTTGAATTGAAGTTTGGCAAAATGTATTTTCTGGTAAAATCGATATTACCATGACAACGGTAAACAAGAAACTTAGAAATCAGTCAAAGTGAAATTTAGCGCGTTTAAGATCTCGCATTGAAAATCCCACATAGATATCTTAAAATATGGTATATGGCATATATATTTTGAAAGAATAAAAAAATTCTGTATGTTTGAATTAAAATAAATCGCAAGAACATTTTAAACCGTACTTTTTGTATAGAAGTAATATATGAACCATGAGATTAACACTGGTTTCGTGAAATTACTTCCAAATAGTGTCATAATGTAGCTTCATGTTATGTTTGCACGCCAGGAAAGTTTTGTGTACTTTCTCCTTTGCGATCTTGAGAACTACCATTTTTCCTAACATCGCTCCGTGTGTAATTTTTGGGTAGTTTTCGATTTCGATCGATTTTGCGAAAATCTCAGAAACGGCTCGATGGATTGTTTTAAAAAAATCACCACGTATGCTTGGTGATGTGAAAAATATTATCTCAAAGTTTCATTGGCATTGATTTATAAGAACACCTTGAAATTTAAAGATGAAGACGACGTTCAAAGTGGCCGATAGTTGGCGTTACAAATTCGTCATGGTTGTTAACTTATGCTAATGATTTCAAATCAATGCGCACCACATTCCTCCATGATTAATACATTTCATTGTAATCTGCTTTGCATCTATTACACGCAAATCGTGCCTCGCGCGTGTTTGTTAACGTTAGGATCATGTGCACTATATTAAGCCTATCATTACATAACTATTATTATTTAACGTTCCTGAGTACATGTAAAAACCTAGAATTATTGCATTTGTGACTGATAGAAACTTTTAACAACATAGCCCGGTGCAACATTTAGCGTTGTCTTTCTTCAAAAAAAAATGATTATTTTACAAAGGATTTTTTTGTCCTTTGTCACTCGTGGTGGTGCTTTTTCTGCTGCTAGTCCTGATTTCTTTCCTGATTCCCATCCTGAGGTCTCTTTTTATGATTATTTTGCGCAATTAATTCCCTTTTGCGTTTCAAAGACGTTTTCACAGCAGGCATTTTGAACGTAAAAGAAAACAGTTGCAAAGAAATTTGCATTATAGAGCGTACAATGGATGTATTAATCACTGAGGAATGTAGCGCGCATTTTTTTAATAAGCACGCGCGAGGCACGATTTGCGTGTAATAGATGCAAAGCAGATTATAATGAAATGTATTAATCATGGAGGAATGTGGTGCGCATTGATTTGAAATCATTAGCATAAGTTAACAACCATGACGAATTTGTAACGCCAACTATCGGCCACTTTGAACGTCGTCTTCATCTTTAAATTTCAAGGTGTTCTAATAAATCAATGCCAATGAAACTTTGAGATAATATTTTTCACATCACCAAGTATACGTGATGATTTTTTTAAAACAATCCATCGAGCCGTTTCTGAGATTTTCGCAAAATCGATCGAAATCGAAAACTACCCAAAAATTACACACGGAGCGATGTTAGGAAAAATGGTAGTTCTCAAGATCGCAAAGGAGAAAGTACACAAAACTTTCCTGGCGTGCAAACATAACATGAAGCTACATTATGACACTATTTGGAAGTAATTTCACGAAACCAGTGTTAATCTCATGGTTCATATATTACTTCTATACAAAAAGTACGGTTTAAAATGTTCTTGCGATTTATTTTAATTCAAACATACAGAATTTTTTTATTCTTTCAAAATATATATGCCATATACCATATTTTAAGATGTCTATGTGGGATTTTCAATGCGAGATCTTAAACGCGCTAAATTTCACTTTGACTGATTTCTAAGTTTCTTGTTTATCGTTGTCATGGTAATATCGATTTTACCAGAAAATACATTTTGCCAAACTTCAATTCAAAACAAGTTAGTGGTGAAAATTTCACGTTGATCTGACTTGGAGAAGATCGCTTAAAAGCCGATTGAAAAATGTTGGTATGGTCTCCAGAAAACTGTATCGAACCACCTTAATAAACAAACTCCGCCCACAAAAGTTATACTGTCATTTCTCCGTCAATTTTCACTATTTTTCGATACTTTCTTTTTTGGATGGAAGTTCATTCTGTAAACTTTATTTTAACGCCAAAAAAAAATTTTCAATAAATTTTCGATCTGAAGGTACACTGTAACCTTAATGGGACACTTCGTGTTGGATATCAAAATTTGTCGTGCATCTAATTATCTGCAATCCTGGACATAAGTGATACGGACACCCGTTAATGCGGACAACGGACAGCCGTTTCCCGTCCCGATCATCTTATACAAAGTTAACGTCCTTAATACGAACAATTTGGCTAATTCTAAGCGATGAAATGTTCTCAAATGCGCTAAGTCAGTCAGCCACACATATAATATCAGTTTGGTTGAAAGAAAATAACGAACGTTGGTCTAATCGTAATTTGTTAGCGTCTTAGTGCGATAAGATGCTTTATAATTTACGTCATCCGTGCATGTGAACCCGCTCGCAACCTAAAACCACCAAAAAATAGTTTGTAGATAAGGTTATCCTCACCCACTCCTAGCTGTAATTATTTTGGCAGCGATCCCTTACCACTGGTCGAACTCCGTTAATACGGACACCAAAGAGACCACGAAACTGTCCGTATAGAGGTTTTGCACGGCAATCATGTTGCATGGCAGGAATAATAGATTCTTTTTCCCATGGGAAAGAATGTTCTTTCTAATGTAAAACATTTTCCTTCCTGCCATGCAACATGGCTGCCGTGCAAAACCTCTATTAACGGGGTGTATGTATTAACGTAAGACTTCTTTTAAGCCTCCCTAGGGGCTTATTTTTTTTCAATCGCGTTTTTTGGGCCCAGATACCACGCAGCTCTTTACAACTACTAATTTCATTGGACCTAGGTTAATTGTTTTCAAGGCTAGGGTCCATTGTTGTGTTGTTTTTTCAGTTGTTTTCTCAGCAAATCAGAGAAGACCTTGTAAGAGCTCAGTGCGTACTTCCCATTTTTTTTTTTTTTTGAGCGGAGGGGTGGGGTGGGGGGCTTATTAGAGACGGTGCAGTTAATTATTATAATTAAGTGAAACGTGATGTCATCTGAACTTCCTGATTGATTATTTAATCAATCAAGTAGTTATACATTCGTAAATACAGTAAATTACCGCATCTTACCCCACTAAGACACTAAAAAATGGCAAATTAGGGTTGACTGTAGCATTGCTGCGTGGCTGGTTTGGCCAGCCGAAATATAGTACACCTTCAGGATAAGCTCCTGACACCTTTAAATTTGTACCTACATTGTATTGGTCTTTGCTTCTCACTTGTTAAACCGATCAGATCACTAGTTTAATTGATCCAATGTATACCATGAACAGGATTGTCGTCCACGGTTACTTACTTGAACTTCTTAGGGATGGACCATTTTATTTTTGAGGGGGGGGTTGGGCAATTACCAAAAAAAAATTCCTGCACAGCAAAAGTCAAGAAAAAAAAAATCATGCACAGTGGGCCAGGGGAAAAAAAAATTCGAGCAAGCCTTTCTACTGGTAGGATCCTGTTAGAGATTATAAAAAAGTAATCTGTAATTTTTGTCAATTTTATTTCAGCAGACCAAAAATGCTGTTAAAATGTTTGTAAAATAATTCACCTCTTTGTGTTTCATACCATAAATATCAAAAATACAACATTTCCATCCATCTCTTGTAGTAAAACATAAATTTGAACCATTTCACTGAATCTGGTATAATATAAAAATCATGTCTTAAAATATCATTTATATTTAAATATAACTTGTATTATAAAATAACTTTTAGCTATCTTCAACATATCTCATATATATTTATTAAATAACAATAACTGTAATGTCTTATAGTGTCTATGTTTCTGCCCCTTCTTCTGCTTCTACGGAAGCTTCTTAACAGACCAAAAATGCTGTTAAACTGTTTGTAAAATAATTCACCTCTTTGTGTTTCATAGCATAAATATCAAAAATACATTTCCATCCATTTCTTGTAGTAAAACATAAATCACTATAGAGGTGCTGTAAAGAGGGGAGGCAACTGGTTTCACTATGATGGTCTATGGGAGAGGCAACAGCCAGGAAGTGGATTGAGACTGGGGGGCACAGCTACTCCACATGGCTTTATGCTGTCAAGCTGCATTTATGTCAAGGCTTTGTTACTGTAAGAGGGTGGGAAGTATTAAAATTTGCTAGGTGTTTTCTTAAGACAACATTTGTCTTTTAGATAAGATATTCAATTTTCCTAATTTCCTGGCATCGGATAAAAAGATCCAGGCATTTTTACAACATTTGTAATTCAGCTGAACAGAATTCCTTTATATTTATTTTTGTAACCCAACATGTAACACTGAATAGACTAAATGCAGCTTGACAGTATCGGCCTGAAGAGAAAGCACTGCTTGAGGTACATGTACAGCGCCGTAGCTAGTATGAGGCCAACCGAGGCACTCGCCTCGGTAAAATTTTGACGAATTTCGCCGATCCTTTTTATTTTACATAATCGATCATCAGAGCCTGCCAGAAAAGATTTCGTGGCCAAAATATAACAGTTAATATATATATATATATATATATAAATCGTTGATATTACCTGATGAGTGTGGCCATCATTTGACCATACGAAACAGTGCTGTAGTAATAAAACGATGAACTACCTCTGAAGTCTTGAACCAATTTATTATAATTGTCAATGCTCCTCTAAGAGTTGAGCGCTCTCTGAAATACATTCAAATCAAGTTCAAGAATTTATATATATATAAGCACAATTTTCGCCGTATTAATACTGCAGGCATGTCAGTACAAAAACCTGTCGGTACACCGGAAGTTCCTCGCTTTCATGTGCTTAAATTTACTCGAAAAAAAGTTACCGAAAGGCCCAGAAAACGCTGCAAATCGCATTTCCGAGAGACTAAATTTCAAAACTTCTCGGGGGGGCATGCCCCCGAACCCCCCTAGCAACTCCCGCCTTCGGCGGTCGGCTGCCTCAGTAGGCCGTTTAGTCTGGCTACGGCACTGATGTACCATCTTGTATAGACATACCCTATGGAATGCTCATTTTTGGTGATACTAAATATGAAGACTAAAAAAAAAATGGAAAAAAAAAAATTCGTGCACAACCTTTAGGTACTAAAAAAAATTCTTGCACAGCCCAAAGGCGAAAAAAAAAATTCTTACCAAGCAAAAATTGCCCAACCCCCCCTCAAAAATAAAATGGTCCATCCCTTATCTCGTGATGTTGAACATATCATGAAAAAATTTTATCACCCTCAAATCATTCATCACTCATCGCTTAATCGCTGTATCTTGCAAAACAGGAATGAATATTTTTGGGGGATTTTTTTCAAACAAAGAGAGTGTTGTTTGGTAGATGAATGCGCCGACAAGCATGAAGCGCATTTGTGTAGTGCGTTTATGAGTTTTGAAACCATGTTATGCAAATCGAAGCTCGGTATTTGCTGCTCGTTAAATGTCGTCAGCTTGTTTTTATCCACCGTGACTCTCGCCTTTGTTTTTGCTGGATTATTACGGATTGAACTTAAAATGAACCATCAAGAGGCAAAGCTAGCCGCCCTGACGCAACAATGCGCAGAACGAACCACAGATGATTCTTCGCAGTTGAAAGGTAAGAAAGTATAGCTTTTGTTGTTTCTCTTTATTTGCTCGTAAGAGGTAGGTGTTGACATTTCCGTTTAGTATTATATTCTTCTGATGCTACTTTTGCGTTTCAAATACCGTATGTGTATACAGTATTACTAGTATTTTATACGCTAGCTCTCCCTGAGAAATTAGGACGAGAAAGCGAAATATAAAAGCGTGAAATGTGATAACAGACGTTGTAGGCAACTGACGTCCAAAAGTTGCCGTTTCGTCGTCATGTTTTTATCATTTATTTTATTGTGTTTTTATTTCCTATCTGCGAACCAGTTGTGTTTAGCTCGTCACACAATCTCTTCTTCTATGTGAGGTATGTTCGTGTGTGACTCCCACTACGTAGCATTCTTCGCTAGTATAGTTAACAACTATTCCCCGAAGTGGAGGTGGGAAGTGGTGGATACTTACCGAGCCGCGAATTGTTTTAGTATATACTGAAACAGTGAGATAATATAACGAAAATGATGCTTTTTAACTCATTTATTCCTGTCAACGATTACAATTATCGCGCGCAAATTGCTGGGAGGTGAATAGCACTTGCTATTCCGAGTTTCAGTAGCCAATCAGAGCGCGCCAACAATGCTATCCACTGTTTCAGTATATACTAATAAGTATTATTATCATATGACCCGTACGGCCCTGCGAACCTTTTCTTTGCAAAACCATTGATGAAAGTCCCGTATGAGGGCCGTACGCATTTGCGCGAGCGGGGCCGGAAAAAGCCGTACGGCCCTACTACAAAAGCGGACGGCCTCGCGCGTTAAGATTTTAAGTAATTTTGTCTCCAAATTGGTCATATGATAAAATGCTTATTGACTAAGTTAGGTTGGGCCGGATGGGAAAATATTTGGCTTAGTCAATAAGTACATATTATTCTCCGGTCAGACCTGATCGCAGGTTATCTTTGCCATTTTTCGCTTTCTTGAGTCTTCAAAATGCGTGCATACTTTACATCAGCGCCAGATCGGTGAAAGTTATTTTTGGGGTTATTTTCTCCAGCTCGTTAAAGGTGCCCCTATTTCAGACCAAAATATGCATTTTTTCCTACACTATTTCAGACCTGACCCAAAATTCGATACCTATTTCAGACCAGACTGTTAAATCGATACCCTATTTCAGATGTTAATCAAATCGTATTTCTCAGGGGATGAAAAAAGTAGCTTCCTCTTAAAACCATACCCAATTCCAGACCAGAGTGCGCAAATCATGGCCCTATTTCAGACCAAAACGGCTGGAAAACCATACCCTTTAGGGCCGCGCATACCTATATAGATTATACTAGCTGTTTTTATCAAAAGAGAAGTGCTGCGAGTGTCGGTTGTGGTACGTTGGAATAGGGAACGCCATGAGTTGTCAAGTACCAAATTACAGGCTGAAATATGGTATATGTTGGCTTTGTTTATCCTAGATTATTTCCTAAATTTATTTATCCCAGAGCGTTGATTTTAGAAAAGTTGATGTCAACGGTGTTTTTAAGTGATCCTTATAAATATAGGAATAAATACCGTCAGATATTTGATCCCATATACCATGTTATGAGCTTGAAATTCAGTATACCAATATATTAAAAGATCAACAACAAAAATGCTACAACAAAGTGGGTGTGTTTTTAATTTATTATAAAAATATATACGTTATCCAACAAAAAGAAACCAATAAAACTTGTATGTGGCACTGTAAGGCCATGATTAATTTGACTATAAATCATTCAATATGCTTGCTGTTCAATGTGAAAATAGATATAACTTCTAGAGTTCTCATCCTTTTAAAACTGAAACATAAATGTATAAAATATCCAACAATTTTAAAATGTTCAATGCTAAGTAGCTGTTTGGAATGTGGCATTATAAAGCCTTATTGAGTTTTCATTATTCTTTACAACAATCAATAAAAAATGTATACGGCACTGAAGGCCTTGATAAATTCGACTATAAATCATTCAATATGCTTTCTTTTCAATGTAAAAATAACGTTTGCTTTTGGTTTAGACAAAAGTCATTAGCTTGAGCCTGATACATTGGAAAGAGGACTTGATCAGGCCACAGGGAGCCCATACAATCTGTTTGTGTAACACAATGACCATTTGTAACTTTATAGGAAATGTATGGGATTTGCCTAAATTTCATATTATAGCGACGTATCGCCAAATGTATGTACTGATCAACGCTAAATAAGCGTTAAATTACCTTATTTGTTGTGTGTTGTCGTCCTTTTGCCGTAAAAGTGATATTTTGGGCGATTTTAAAGGATTCTGAGTTCGCCGTTGACTGTACGTCTAAGAGAAAGACAAGCTTGTCTTTCTCTTCGACGTACACAGTCAACGGCGAACTCAGAATCCTTCAAAATCGCTCAAAATATCACTTTTACGGCAAAAGGACGACAACACACAACAAATAAGGTAATTTAACGCTTATTTAGCGTTGATCAGTACATACATTTGGCGATACGTCGCTATAATATGAAATTTAGGTAAATCCCATACATTTCCTATAAAATTACAAATGGTCATTGTGTTACACAAACAGATTGTATGGGCTCCCTGTGGTATAGACGGCGGTCTTCAAAAGCTTTTAGATACACAGCATCGCCTTCGATTATAATTCGGTCGATAGTATGAGAGTTCCACGTATAAATATCGCACGAATTAGCGCATAACAAAGCTGAAAGACTCATAAAAGCACACTGTCTTCCTCTAGAAATATCATTGAAACGATAATTACCTTGATGAATACTTCCACGGGCGGAAAAAACTGAATTAAGTATGATAAACTTTAAAACCTACCTTGCCGGTTGGGATTTTTAAAAAATGTTATGTTCTATTTGCAATATTTGTTTCTGTATTTGAAGTGGCGTGCCTGTGAAATAGCTTGATAGCTAAGTGCTCGTCCACTATAAACAACATTTATTTTGTATTTTGTATTTGTATTTTTTCTCGCAACGTGTGAAATCGAAGCGAGAAAGACGTCGTGCTCGAATTGGCGCATAATGATTTGTTGGATTCCGCTGATCAGTAGGTATGCTGTCTCGTAAAATTCGTCCATCGCGACAAAGTCACTCCAAAAGATCGACTTTTCAATCAACTATCATCGCGAAAGTGGCGGGAATAGTGTGCTGCTCGCTCGCTAACGCTCGCTCGCAGCAATAAGGGAGTACCCCTCCCCCCACCCCGTCCCCCCACCCGGGCCTGCAGTCCCTTCTGCGCATGCACTGTTTTGTGAGACTCACACGATGGAATGTCAGTTTCACTTCCACTTCAGTACAGAAAACATCCGTTGAATGTGCTGCTGGTGATGTATCTTTAACTGCCGGTTCTTTAAAGTGCACATGAAGTGAAATTTCACCACCATTTTTTTCGATAAGTTTGGGTAAATTAGTCCCTTGAAGTGGCGGGAACATATTTTAACAAGTGACGCAAGTTGAACTGTGTCCCTTGAACGATACTCAATTGAATTGAGTATTACGATAAAACGATAAAAAACGTTACTCAAAACGATACTCAAAACGATACTCAAAACAATACTCAAAACGAAAACTACTCTTTTGGCTTGTTGCCTTTTTTTACAAGGAAAGTACGATTCGCAATCCAGTGAAGATGTTAGTAGAAGCCGTCGCTCACAGCTTGGGCTTTCAGGTACTGTTGGTAGTACAGCGGACCCGACCCTAGTCGCTGCTAGCAAACTCATGGAAATAAGGAACGAAATCAAGGATGACTTACAGAAAATAAAGGAAGAGAATAGACGCGTCTGCAGAACAGCTCTTGGCTCCGTAAGAAAAACTGTTTTAACTGTGTTCGATGTATTATTTTACATGTAACATTACTGCGCTTTTCAGTAACACACGATCTCTGGAGTTAAAAATTATACCCAAACTCGTTCCCAGGGTTTCTCTTCTTCCCGTCCCCTGGAGCGAGAGAGAGACGGGATGAAGAGAGACCCTGGGAACGAGGTTGAACTCAACCAACAGTTTCGTTTTTTATTGCCGCGATTATCATAGCGGACTTCCCAGGAAACAACCATGGTTGTTTGTGGGTTGTGATTGGTGGATTTCAAGATCCTTTTCATCAGTTTCTGTTTCAGGTGTTCAATGCGCTTGTCGCTATGATTATGATTGACAGCAGCGTAAAACGTAAACTTTACCTGAGCTTTGCACTTCAGAGTTCCGTGTTATTGAAAGGCGCAGTAATCGTATCTATAACAAAATTCTCCATTGTGATTGGTCGTCCGCGTGCCTGTTTCTTACGAAAATGGCGCGCAGTCACGTGGGTGTCCAATTACAGCCATCCAATTACAGGCTTTTGCACTTGGATAGCTGTAATTGGATATCTATGTTACGCGCGCGTCAATCAGGTGTACTTGAATGGGTTTATTTTTTGTTGTTTCTCTACTGGTTTAAAACGCATAGAAAATATCCCTGACATTTTTACTCGCCCGATTACTGCCTGAATTGAACTCCACTCAGCCAATTGACATGTAAACTCCATGTAGAATTTTACCACACCGACTTAAAGATGACCAGTCTACTTAACAGTTATAACCACAGCATAAGAAGCAGTACTACAGAAAAGAACTGCTCAAACGCTCTGATTTGAATGGTCACACTTTAGGATGTCATCCACAAACTAAAAAGGTAGAACCACCTTGTACAGCATGATAAACAGTACCACAGTAAAGTACTGCTCAGTAGCTTTCATTTGAATGGTCACACTTTAGGATTTCATCCACAGACTCAAAAGTTAGATCCACCTTGTAAAGCATAATAAACAGCACCACGGGAAAGTACTGCTCAATAGCTTTCATTTGAATGGTAACACTTTAGATTTTCATCCACAGACTCAAAAGTTAGAAACGCCTTCAATCTTAGCATACATTTGTAATAAACGTACAGTAACCACAATAGCTTTGTCTTCAGCAGTAAGTAGCTTATACCTGACGGCTGACATACAGCATTTGTTAGGATTAATTACTGACAAAGTCATTTTTTGTTAATATTTCAGAAATGTCTTCAAGGTCCCCCCGGCGAACCCGGCTCAAAGGGGGATAAAGGAGACAGGGGGGACATTGGAGACACCGGTATTCCAGGATCCCAGGGTGCTAAAGGGCAAAAAGGCGAAAAGGGAACTCCAGGAACTCAAGGGACCCAATCCCCACGGGTTGTGGTATATCCGCCAGTATTAACTGTGAATGAGAATGAGACAGCCAGGTTTTACTGTGTGGGGACTGGTAAGTACAGCGGTATTATCAATTTTGGGATAAATACGAGCTGCGCTTCGCTTTACTTCGCGCGGACGTAGGAGACGTCTGCGCGCAGGATTATTATTATTATTATTATTATTATCTAATATTGTAATAGGATGCCCTTTCTTAACATGATTTTCAAAGAGGTCCTACAAAATATAATCAATTAACTAAACACATAAATTAATAAATATAAATTTAAGGTCGAGGCCAAACGTGTTACGGGGCAAAACAGTTGTTGTAAAAGTTAGTTTTAAAAGAAGCGCGAGTAGTACTGTTTCTTACATATAAAGCTTGAGAGTTCCAGTCTTTAATGGCATGATAAGATAGCCGTTGGATAAATACGCCATGCGGAGAAAACGGTGAAGGAATATCAAAACTCGAAAAATCAAACCGTACCAAACGATTGTAATGTACAATAATGGGAGTATATTACTATCGGTCACCGTAAAGCAGTTGTGAGCCGCTTCACGTTTTAGAAGTAATTTATCAAACACGAGGAACAGTGTTTCATCAGATTTCCAAACACCGAGAAGTGGATTGGAAAAACGAGGCGCAGCCGAGTTTTTTTAAACCACTTCAAGGTGTTTGGAAATCTGATGAAACACTGTTTCGAGTGTTTGATATAGCTTCTCAAACTGATCGTTAAATGCGGAGAAAACGAAGGAATAAAATCGCCAAAATCTATGCAAATTAAGAAACGATTTCAAAACCTCCTTCACGGTAGTGATTTCCTTTGTGTTCTCGTCATGAATTATTAATGAGTTTGAGAACTTGGTTTCAAACAAAGCTTTCCGGACTGGCGCGCGTTTTCTCAAGCGCGCCGAAAGCTTTTCGGGCCCGAAAATCTATGTCACGTACAAAATGTTTACCAACAAATATTCACATTTTGCTGAGTTTGAAAGGCAAGCAATAAATCCTAAATTTACCAAACATGTCGAGTTAGTTTGCAGGTTAAAAGCTACACCGAAATAAGATGGAACATAAAAAAGCTCTCCATGTCTTCCGGGATTTTGAAAAACCAGGTCAACCTCAGCCGTCCTCGTTTGTTTCGTTCAGCGGTTAAAAGGACATTTTGAAAAACCTAGAGATCTTGGGACGGGAATACTCCCACTCTATAAGCTTCATGTATTTAATATTTTAAAAAACGTTTGCCTTGTGAAGACGCGGTGGTG
The DNA here is from genome assembly GCA_022457155.1 of Cladopsammia gracilis. NCBI lineage: Eukaryota > Metazoa > Cnidaria > Anthozoa > Scleractinia > Dendrophylliidae > Cladopsammia > Cladopsammia gracilis. Next base: position 764,859 of record JAJGOT010000373.1, read on the forward strand.
TAGTGGTTAGCGCGTTGGATTTCAGATCCCAAGGTTGATGATTCGAGGCCTGGCAGCCGTCGTGTTGTTTCTTCAGACAAGAAACTTTATTCCACATTGAGTACTGCATTGGATACCGGCGAAAAAATGCTGAGCATCCCATCCAGGGGGGAGTAGTAATACTCCTGGTCACTTCATAGTATACAAACCAGGTCACCCTGTGATGGACTAGCATCCCATCCAGGGAGGAGTAGCAATATTCCTAGTCACTTCATAGTATATAAACCAGGTCACCCTGTGATGGACTAGCATCCCATCCAGGGGAGAGTAGGAATACTCCTTGTCGCTTCATAGTATACAAACCAGGTGACCCTGTGATGGACTAGCATCCCATCCAGGGGGGAGTAGTAATACTCCTAGTCACTTCATAGTATATAAACCAGGTCACCCTGTGATGGACTAGCATCCCATCCAGGGAGGAGTAGCAATACTCCTAGTCACTTCATAGTATATAAACCAGGTCACCCTGTGATGGACTAGCATCCCATCCAGGGGGTAGTAGCAATACTCCTAGTCACTTCATAGTATATAAACCAGGGTACCCTGTGATGGACTAACATCCCATCCAGGGGGGAGTAACAATACTCCTAGTCACTTCATAGTATATAAACCAGGTCACCCTGTGATGGACTAGCATCCCATCCAGGGGTGTAGTAATACTTCTAGTCACTTCATAGCATATAAACCAGGTCACCCTGTGATGGATTAGCGTCCCATCCAGGAGGGGGAGGGGGGGGGGGGGGGGTAGCAATACTCGTAGTGCTTTCATGCCACAGAAACCGGTTTAAGCTCCGGCCATTTGGGCTGCGTATGGCCCGTGTGAGACTCTACCTTTTAGGTTTTTCTTATCGTCATCGCAGGTGACCCTAAACCTATCACAGTATGGCGTAAGGATGGTAAAGTGCTAAGAAATGGAAACAAATACACCCAGCGACGCGACGGAGTGATAATCAAGCATGCGCAGTACAATGACAGCGGAGTTTATGAGTGTGTTGCGCGGACGAACTGGGAACGAACGGAAGCTTTTACGAATCTAGTGGTCAGAGGTACGTATAAAGAATAGAAAAGTCAGATAAATTTTTCGCGGATGTAGGTCTAAATTGGATCAAGATATTCAGTAAAAAACATCCGTGACTTACAAATAATTCTTGATGGAAGAATTTTGAAACAATCTGTGTGGTTATATTGATATCTGCTTTAATTGGAACAAACATATTTTATATGTTATTGTAGCATCTAGAATTCATCCTAAACTTCAAATGTTAAACAGAATTGCACCTTTTCTTAGTCAACAAGTAGTTTTAAGTATTTACAAACAAACAATATTAACCTTTAGTTGATCATGGCTGTATTGTATGGGGGCATTCTGGAAAGAGTAATTCACAATATCAACAACAGCAACAACAAGTTTTATTTCAAGTTAAGTATCGGTTTACAAAGCTTGTGCCCGCAATTAGCAAGGGCTATTCTCGTATTATTCTCGCTGCCAATCGCAAAACATGTTCTCAAGACATGCGTACTAAGCTTTCTTTATTATCTTTAGATAGTGGACGGAGGTTTCTAAGACTCCAACTTGTGTTTAAGATCGTAACATCGTTAACTGCCCGCACCAATAATTACACATTATACCTCTTGAAAACTCTTTGGTTAACTTAGCTTCCAGGCTCTAATGTTAATTCATATTTTGTAAGTATTATTATCTGTATATTTTCTTGTTTAGTACGTTCTTGTAAAAATGTACATATCTATTGTATGAGTAAAATAAATAAATTGATTGATTGATTGATTGATTGATTGATTGATTGATACAATAGCGAACAGGCGAACGAAAGAAGAAATAACGCTGAATGAAAGCTTGAATGAACGAAAGATGAGTGAGTGAAGGAATGAAGTGACGTGAATTCTAAATTAGCTTTAATGCTGGGCCTGGAAAAGTAAACCGTGAATTTCAATCTTAACGATGACATTTTTAAAACTTTTTACATGTTTGTAGCAACTCCTCGTATCAGACCACTCTCTCAACGCTCAATATACGTCATAGAAGGAAGGAATGCCACCTTCCCAAAATGCATTGCTACTGGGTTTCCTTTTCCAACCGTCACGTGGTCTCGAGTCTTCTCCAGTCTCCCAGAAAGACGCAGCTTTTCCAGTTATGGCAATCTCACCATTGTTAACACTAACATGGGGGATTCTGGGATGTATGTATGTGAAGCTACGAATGTCATTGGCAGAGCCCAAGTCATGACGCAATTGGTCGTTCTCACGATACCAAGATTCATCGTGAAACCTCCTGAACATCTGTCCGTGAGCACAGGTGACAATTCAATAATAGACCATTTTACAGTTGTGTGCTTAGTACCCTGGCCTTTGAGCGAAAGTGAGGCTGGAGTTGACTTTGTTTTGATACAAACCTTCCTGCTTTTCATATGTTAATCATGTTAGTTAGCATAAGAACTACATGATTTACATATGAAAAGAAGAAAGGTTTCTATCGAAACAAGGTCAACTCCAACCTCACTTCCACACAAAGGCCAGGTTACTAAGTAGACAACTATAAATTCGTCTATTGCAAATGCAGGCTTACCATTCTTGTACTTTTAAGTGGCTGCATTGACTATGAATTTAGCTTTTCTAAGTGCGATACTTTTTAAACAGATTAAAGTGAAGTTTGATTTCTCAAAAATTTCTGAGTGATTGTAAAACCGTTCCCGGTCCCGTTAGCTTTAAATCAACCAAACAACAAGAAATTTGGTAGGCAAGAAATTTGGCCGCGCGATACAAACGTATGTGAAATTTGCCGACTTTGTGGAGCTATATCTCCATTATTTTAAAAGATATCGCTTTTAAACTCGGCCATTTTACCAATTTTGAGATGCTTTTCCCAGCAGTGTCGATGGATTTTTGCTATCAGGCCCATATAAAATTTTGGAAAAACCGTGATAAGGCCTATTATCACTTTATTATATCCATTTTGAAATCGCACAATTTAATTCCCCAAATACAGGATTTTAGTACCAATATTGATGTGACTTATAGATGCGATTTAGAGCAAAAAAATAGTGCGATTCGGGAATGAATCGCACTTCTGAGAAAAAAGATGCGATTTAGAGCAAAAAACAGTGCGATTCGGGAATAAATCGTACTGCTGAGAAGAAGATGCGATTTGGAGCAAAAATAGTGCGATTCGGGAATAAATCGCACTGCTGAGAGCCAATCAGATTGTAAGGATCACCAGTGATTTCAAAATGGATGTAATAAAGCAAAAAAAAAATCGGGGTTAGGTGCATTTAATGTTCTTCTGCTTGAAGAGGAAATCGCAAGTTCCAAGCAAAAATCTCAGTCATCTCGAACCGCAAAAAATTGTTTACGCAAAACACAAAAAAATCACCAATCCGCAAATTAAAACTACCGCTACACGGTAGCCTTGTTCCTTTGGGTGGTTTCTCTTCCGAAGTTTTTCTTAGATCATTACGTCTGTTTCTTTCCGGGGGGTGGTTACTTTCGGGAGTTACCAGCTGGGTCTCAAAATTAACGTTACTTTCGGGTAGCTATTACTTTAGTTTTGGAAGGGAGGGGGGTGGGGAGGAGGAGGGCCAGTTGCTATCAGAATAAGCCATTTGCACGATGACGTCATTTGACTACTACTACCAGAATTCATTTCGTTTTTCCTTTCTTATTTAAATTTTGTAATCCCAGTGCGGTTTAAATAACAATAGCCCTAATTTGCACTAGAAAACAAAAAACTGAAGGATTCTGGTAGTAGTAGTCAAATGCATCATCGTGCAAATGGCCTATTGTACACAAAAACAAGCGTTCTCCTATTCTTGGTGCGCTTAAGGTCACAGGTGATCACATAATGCAATTTCACACGTAGTGATCCAACTTTGTCCAAGCTCATCCTTCCGAGCAACGGCAGATCAAAATCTTTGCAATTTACCTGTTTGTCATTTCCAAAAGGTGACATACTGACAGTCAACTGCAGTGCACAGGGGGACCATACATTACGTATCACATGGAGTCGTGAGTATGTAGCGCTTCCCGACCGTAGGGCGACTGTGCGCAATGATGGAACCCTGGTCATCACTCAGCTGGTCCCAGAGGATGCTGGGAAATATTTCTGTACTGCCAGCAGCGTTGGTGGCGTCGTCAAGGTTACCGCTGACATGAACCTCGTTGTGATGAAGAGTAAGTGACGTAATCATTGTTATTTTTCATTTTTTTTATTCAAGAGCATTAAAGCCATGACAATGAAACTTGGATAGATAGAGGTTATTCAGCGTGAAGTTGTGTAATGCGGCTGAGTATTTTTACGAGTCAGTTTTTATTTTTTCGAGCCTTTAGGCGAGAAGAAATAAAATCTGACGAGTAAAAATGCCCAGCCGTATTACACAACTTTTCTCTGAATAAATTGTTTATTGCACGACAGTAATCTCCTCCGAAAACTAAGTTTTTGAAACTGTTTTTCCTAGCGCGCGGTAAGAAGAGTGAAATAGCGTGTGATATTTGCACTCATTTTGATGCGTTTCACACTCTAGAATGCTATCTCGAATAATAATAATATATACACCATATTTTGCGTGTTCTCTTTCCCTTATAAGGTAAAATGACGTCACAGTCGAATAATAAATAGTACTCTTCCTTTGCAAGTTGGGACGATGATTTCAAATGACTTGGGAATCACGTCGAGTTAAAGAAGTCCAAATTTCGAAAACCATGCCTGTCAAAATATTGCGGTTGCCATAGAAACATCACGTCACGTGAACCATGAAATGTCATATTAAATTGTTGCGAAATAAACTTAAAGAAAAGTCACGAAGTTTGATGGTGTTTTGTTCAGCGGACAAACTGAACACAATGAATATTCATAACAAGTGTATTAAGAATAATAAAATAGGACTTCTAGCACTAGTGAACACTTTAAAGAAATTATATTTTACCGAAAAACTTAAAAATTAATGGGAACTGCTAAACAAACACAATTTATAACGTGACAGTAAATCGCATATAATCGAGCATTTTTCTGAACTCTTAGTTTTTGTTAATCAATGCTTAGTTTTCTAATCAACGCTAATCCCGAATTGTATCAATACATCTGTTTACTCAGCCGTTTAAACTGAATAAACATCTTAATTGCAAATCAAAAAATCGGTTCGTTAGTATGTACTCAGCTTTCTACTCTAAGTATATCAAAATATAGTTTTTTTAGGATTATTCATTATTTGTTTATCCAGCTTTCGTTTTATACCTCTGTTGGTTAGCATGAACGGAATACTCTTGCCCTTGTAAATTGATTTACATCTCAATAACTCAGAGATTTACACCGAAGAATCAACCGTGTTGAAGTCCAAGTTCTGTGTGCTTTCCCGATTCCAGTTGCTGAAGATCCCCGAGGAACCTTAGAACTCATGACAAGTTCCTTTCCGGAGACTAAGCGAGTTGCTGAGTTATTTTCCCAGAGACAAGCGCTAATACGTTTCCCGCAAAACCCTTAAAAACTTTAAGTCCCCTTCCAGCGCTTGGAGCGGCAAAACCTATCATCATAACCTTACGACTCCGAATGACCAGTTTTTACATGTCCGTGCTATATCTTGTAATAACTTGCGTTCATTTTAATTTTGATTAAGCTCAAACCACATGGGTTCTCAACTTTGAGTCACATTAACCCGTGTAGCACTTTCAATGAATATGTAGAAAGCAATGTACAGCGCAAAATTCTGTATCTTAAAGAGTTGCGATTCAAGGAATAAGATTGCCGTTTTATCGTACTGCATCGCATTTTTCAATTTGAGCCTGTATTGACATCGAAATACGGGACAAGTGGTCGATTACCATTATAAGAGGTTAAAATAAACCACTCGCTTTCGTTTCGAGGTTTCGACTGTAGTGATTTGCCTGGAAAGGTGATTGCTAATGGACGATTGGCACGAGTACGAGATTGAGTACGAGTAGTGAGTACGACTTTTCAAACTAGTTCGCTCGCTTAGGACGTGGAACACTGGACGAAAAATGATGGCTAAATTTACTGAACAACAGGTTCTTAGCTTGGTTCCCACCAGCGACATAAGCGACGTAAGCGGAATCGTAAGCGGAATCAGAATCGCAAGAACCTTACGATCTGGTGGAAATCAAAACGACGGAAACGAAAAGTAAGCGACGGAAGCAGAAGCGGAGTCGGAAGAAAAAGGAAACCTTCTGATCCTTCCGATTCCGATTCCGTCGAGTTTCCGATTTCGATTGCGACTCCGTTTTTTTTATTTACACTAGAACGTAAGGCTGCTTAAGCTTCCGGCTTCGACTCCGCTTCAGATTACGCCCCTAGTTGAAAAGTTACGCAGTCGACTAATAAATCTGTTATTTCATGGTTCGACAGATACAATCAGAGCTCTCTGAGCGGACAATCTCGTCAGCAGACAGCTTTACTTACGGCCGCCTTGACATAACCTCGTTTGACTTGTCCACTTACGAGAATCATTCCCTTAAGCGGCCCGCTCCAGTTACGGACACTTTTCTTGCTTCCCGAGGATTTCCACTCACGGGAGCAACGACTGTATGATTTTCATACTCGTACTCAAATCTAAAGCTCCTTAAGGGTGGAGAAACTTAACTACAAGGTGGTTGCTATGGAAGAGTTCCAAACGTCATACAATGAGTTTCTTCACTTCCTCGGCTATGATGTTTGGTCACGTTCTTTCTGTTAATGGTTCCATCAAATTTTACGAGTCACGTGACCAGAACATAAAAACCCGTAAAACAAAAACATCTTACATTTTTTTCCAATAAAACCAATGTCAGTAGCTTAAGAACATTGTAATAAAAAATCTGTAGCATGGATTTTTTTAAAATTCACGTTTTTAAAAAGCTACGACATCATATAGGTGTACTTCAATACATTTTCTTTAATAGCTGTCCTTTTTTTCACCTAACGGTAATTCCATGCTACAGATTTTAAAAAATAAGTTGAATTGCTTATGATTCGCCAAAAAAATCAGATTTTTATCTCTTTTCCTTTGATTTTTTGCGCTTTTTCATTCTTCCGCGCGGTTGGGGACTGGCACTAGTTACGCATGTGCAATGTCGATTTTGTGATGTCTTGTGTTCATTTTTATAGCTCCCACCATATTAGCAGTTTATGACACGTGAGAAATGCTAACCATGAAATAATGTCCTTAGTAATGACTTTAAAACTGAAGTTAGGGTTCACCCGCTTTAATGTTGTGTGAATTTTCTCAGAGGGCTTAAAAAGAGGCATTTGCCCCATTCCACTCCCGGTTGATGCGTGTGAAGAGAAGATTGATGACGAGTGTACTCTGGACTCTGATTGTTTCGGTGACCGGAAGTGTTGTTCGGACGCCTGTCAGAAGCTCTGTGTACAACCGCCTCAAAGTAAGTTGGCTACAATGACTAAGCGGAGCATTTTCATTTGCTATTGCCTAGTATCAGACTCCACCGCGGTCAAACGTCCGAGGCGTTTTTCGTTTTATTTAGTGGGATTTTATTTAATATTAAATGGAAATATGGGCAAGGATGTATAAAGAAAATTAATTGACGTTACTATCTTTTAATTTTTCTCAAAATGATGAGCTTTTCACCATTGAAAACTGACCAAAACTCTTTGCGCCTGATCAAAATTATGTTGGCAAATGGCGCCGACAATTCTGCAGTTCACAGTTTTTAAACGCTTAGAACTTTTTTAGTAAACTTTCAAAACGTTTAGTGAATTGACAGTGTATTGGCAATATATTAAACTTTAAACAGTGAAAATGACAAACTTAACTTTTAAGATCCTTGCTAAACTTTTGCAAATTTCTCTCGTTTGACCGCGGTTAACCGCAGCCTGAGCCAAATGGTCCTCGTGCTCAGGCTCCAGCGGTTAAGACGGCGAAGCGATTCATCATGGGACAAGAATGACTTTAGAGTGGTTTTCAATCGAGTGTCGAAAGTAATTTCGTGATTGCTTTGTTTTTGCATTGCTACGCTTTGTGATTGGCTAAAAAATCTCGCGCCACTTCTTCAACCAATCAGAGGTAAAACCAATCGTGACTTACTCGCACGCGTTTTCCCGCGCTAAGCGTCGGCTACATGTATTTGTTTCGATCTCCGATTTCTCTGATTGGTTCATTGGATTGTCTGCGTCTCTTGTGACTGGCAGAGCAATTACTTCAGTTTTGGTTTTACGACACTCAATTGAAAACCGCTCTATGACTTACAAGGGGGGAAGGGGAGAGGGGCGAGCGCGGAGTACGCCACTCTATAGCTCCAGCTAAAACCTGGTCTAAAACCTGTAAAACCAGGTCTTAAACCTGTAAAACCTCGTATAAAACCTGTAAAATCAGGTGTAGAACCTACAAAACGTGGTCTAAAACCTGTAATACCAGGTCTAAAATGTTCAATTTTACTGTTGTTGTTTTTATTTACAAAGCCAGGGAATGCGTAGATATCCTCTATGCTGGCTTCAACAGCAGTGGTGTTTACGCTATAAACCCTGACCATAGAACAGAATTCCAGGTCTACTGTGATTTGGAGTCAGACAATGGCGGGTGGATTGTGTTTCAGAGACGACAAGACTCATCGGTCAGTTTTCATCGCACTTGGAATGATTACAAACGTGGTTTCGGGGATCTCAAGGGGAATTTCTGGCTTGGAAATGACAAAATTCATCGCATAACTTCGGCTAACACGATGACTCTACGAATTGATCTAGAAGACTGGAATGGGCATAAAGTTTTCGCTCGCTATGAAGATTTCAAGGTTGGCGACGAAGGGTCGAGGTACAAGTTGACAATCAGCGGTTATAACGGTACATCCGGAGATTCTTTGAGTTACCATAACAACATGATGTTTAGTACAACAGATATTGACAATGATAAATGGGAGAGTGGCAGCTGCTCAAATGACCTGACAGGGGGATGGTGGTTCAATGATTGTCACAACTCGAATTTGAATGGACAGTATATGGGAAACACAAAAGCATATAGTGGCATTGGCTGGGCTCGCTTTAAACACAACCTCTCTTTGAAGTTTGTGGAAATGAAAATGAGAGCGCAGTCGGAAAGAGAAGACGAAAGAGAAGAGTAAAATTATCAGTTAGCGTTATTCCCCGGGTTGGGGGTGTATTCCCTATAATGGGCTATACAGGGATGCTCCGCCCGAAAGGGGTGCCTTTTGAGGCCGGAGGTATATAAAACGGAAGAGATTTCACGAGTTGAAGTATAAAAAAGGGTAGGGAAACTGCAATTTAGGCATATAAAGAGGGAATTTCAAAATATGTTAAACAGATGCACGTCTATTAGAGCAGTTTTCAATTGAGTGTGGTAAAACCAAAACCAAAGTAATTACTCTGACCAATCACAGCAGTCGTAAACAATTCAATGAGCCAATCAGAGCTCGAAGCAATTACATGTCGGCGGCGCCAAGCGCGGGAAAATGTGTGCGAGCAAGTCACGATTGGTTTTGGTTTTACTTCCGGTCGGTCGAGAAAGTGGCGCGAGATTTGTTAGCCATTCACAAAGCGTAGCAATGAAAAACCAAAGCAATTGTGTAATTACTTTTCACACTCAACTGAAAACTGCTCTAATGATCATTAATTCATCTATTAAATAAAGTACAGTGGAACTCCGTTATAGACCTCTTTCATAATGGCGGACGATTTATTTATTCTTTTATATGTATGTTAATTAGCCTTACTGGCCTCGGTAACATGTGCAAAATTCAAAAGAACTTTTACTCTAAAATGAGGCCAGTGAGGCTAATAAACATACATATAAAATAGTACTCAGACTGTCCGTTATAACGGGGTTGATTTTGTATTAAATTTTTCTGTTCGGGCTGTAAAAAAGTGTCCGTTGTCCGTTTTAACGGGTGTCCATTATAACGAGGTCTTTTTAACAGATCACCGTTCCGCCGGGACTTATAAAACTGTCCGTTATTTCGGGGTGTCCGTTAGGCGGGGTTCCACTGTAGCTATGAAGGCTGAAAAGAAAAACACTCGTGCCTGATGTGCGGAGTATCTTGACTCCCGCCACAACGTGAACTGAATAAAGAATGCTTTTGTTTGGTTACATCATTCAATAGTGGGACCGCTTGATGTTTTTCCGTAGATATAAGTTTATCTCAAGGCCATAGTAAACAGATGCAGTGTTTCTTCTATAGGTATACAGTATGCAAGGGTACCATTATCAATGGAAGGTATATTAAAGGGTTACCTATTCTGTCAAAAACGGAATACAAAATAAAAGGGTAAGGGTTTGGGCCTCAGGGCGGAGCATCCCGATACAAAGCTTTATTTGTTGAGTACTCCCCCTCCCCCGAGCGCTATTCTACTGACTGTTTTTCACATCACAGAAGCCAAACCAAAACTAGTGGCAATTCACCTACCGCGCTTTTCCGCGCTTTCCCGCGTTTTCCCGAGCTTGGTATCGGTTGCAAGTTTTCCCTCCTTTGTTTTTTTCTTTAAGTTGGCGCCGGTTGCATGTTTTCCCGCGCTTGGCATCAGTTGCACCTTTTCCCTCGCTTGGTACATGTTACATGTTTTCCCGCGCTTGGAACCGGTTGCAATATGTAATATATATGAATTCAGTTTGATTTTGGTTTATGAAATACATTGAAATACATTGAAATTCCATAGTGTATTTTTGACTTCAGTATTAGATTATTTTATTATCAATACATATGTGTATTGGTGATTTACACGTCAGCCATGTCGAGGACAAAACAATGAATTTGTCATCCTTTGGGAATAGAATTCTATTTTTATGCAAACGATTTCTATTGTTTTTGACACCCAACATGGTCGACGTGCAAACCACCAATAGCCGACAAGAAGAACCGCAAATGAAATTCATTGCTAGGCTTTGTGATTGGCTAAAAAATCTTGTGCCGTTTTCTCGGCCAATCAGGAGAGTAAAACCAAAACCAATCGTGACTTGCTCGCACGCGTTTTCCCGTGCTTGGCGCCGGCGACATGTAATTGCTTCGAGTTCTGATTGGTTCATTGGATTGTTTACGATTGCTGTGATTGGTCAGGATAATTACTTTGGTTTTGGTTTTACGACACTCAATTGAAAACTGCTCTGTACAGCTATTTCAGTTAACGTTGTCGGGTGAAAGCTCAAAGCTTAAAGCCTACAAGTCAAGACCGAACGAGTAAACCGAGCGCTTGTTCCAGGCATGCAGAAAGTTGGGAGCTGCGAAACGAAAAGAAACGGCGCGAATGAGCGATGCGACGAGCGGGGAAAACATTTCTTTTGCGCCGCTTGCAACTATCTTGGCTTGTAGCTTTGAGATTTCATTCGACAACGTCAATTGATATAGCTATATTTAGGTTGAACCGTCAGGCGAATCCAGAGCCTCGAAATTCAGTGTCAGGAAGAAAATGCGGAGCACGATTTCGCAGTTTCAACTAATAATGTAGTCAAGAACGGGCTGGTCTAAAGAGATTGCGGATCCGTAAAAGTTTTTAAATTCACCCCAGATCAATTATTCGGATTTCTAAATTAAGGTCATTTATAAAGATAAATTAAGATTACACCGGTAACCATTTACATACGGTGAAAGAAAAATTTATGTATTTCGGGCTTTAGCTAATAATAGAAAAAGGTTCGATTTCCTTATAATAGTATTAAATAACTTATGAAGCTCTCTAAATATTGGGATTTTCTCTTTACTCGAAGAAAGCCAGATAAAAAAAACTTGTTTATGGATATAAAATCTATTATCTTATCTTGTTTGCACAATATACGTGTGCCAGTTTCAATTTTAATAGCATACTATTCGCGACAGTCCCTTTCACGCTTGCTTAATAAGAGATGGAGATATGCGACCGTGCTTGAGAGAGTAGGAAGTGAAAACGGATAGGGAAAGGGAGGGAGGGGAAAGTAAAGCACGGAGGCATAGGAGGCAAGCGCGAAAGAGAGAGATAACAAGTACGGTTGCCAACAACTGGAGGATTCTTACTTGAACTGGGCCGAAATTAGATGCACAGCTCTTATTTATACTCGCTCTGTAAGGGACTGGAGCGAATAGCATACTATTCGCGACAGTCCCTTTCACGCTTGCTTAATAAGAGATGGAGATATGCGACCGTGCCCAGACGTCAAACGTTACAATGGCCTAACACCAAATAACCCGAGACACTTGCCAACACTCAAACCTAAAACCCCAAACCATAAAATCCCATCCAACCACCCAAATCTAAAGGCGACATGGCGAGACAGCAACTCCGATGGTCCTGTAAAACGAAGGTCTTGTGCAGTATTCATGTTATAGGATGCGGTAGGAGCAAGCATGGCACCAACCAAAATGAGAAAGAAATCAGAAAACTAGAAAACTCTTTTGAGGGTGTCTTTAAGTAGCATAAGCAGAGGACAAAGCAAAGCTCTACAATTGAAAAGGACGGTTATACTCTGTACATGACAAATATATATGATATAAAGGCTGCCAGCCCTTGCATGAGTGGCGAACAGGATATAATGTCGAGGAAAACGTAAACGATTGTGCGCGGGAACTTGCGAGAGAACCCACCCAAGGGATGGCAACCTGAGCGTCAGTAATCCGACTAGGGCATTAGACACCCTTTCAGGCTACCATGGGAAAAGGGGAGCGAAACAAATAGCGCGGCAGAAGGCGCGGAACAGGATAGGCGAAAAGGGCAACCACGGATATGAATTTTAGGCCTTCTAGAGGAGGACATAGAAGTGATGTGGACCTGCGTCTTTTTCCGGGAGCCTTTGCAATCCAGAAAGCGACATATCCTAGGCGTGGCAGATAAAACATCTTGTCTAACGGCCAAGAAATCAGAAAACTAGAAAACTCTTTTGAGGGTGTCTTTAAGTAGCATAAGCAGAGGACAAAGCAAAGCTCTACAATTGAAAAGGACGGTTATACTCTGTACATGACAAATATATATGATATAAAGGCTGCCAGCCCTTGCATGAGTGGCGAACTGGATATAATGTCGAGGAAAACGTAAACGATTGTGCGCGGGAAACTTGCAAGAGAACCCACCCAAGGGATGGCAACCTGAGCGTCAGTAATCCGACTAGGGCATTAGACACCCTTTCAGGCTACCATGGGAAAATAAGGAATCGAGATAAATGGCGCGGGAGAAGGCGCGGAACGAAACAAACTCCGCAAATGACAGGGAAATAAAGAGTAAACGGAAAGTAATACGGATAACTACCCAAAGTATGTAAACTTCGAGTTTAACACCAAGATAAACATACGAACCATAAAATCCACTAATAAAGGCGGAACGCACAATAAAAGAGTGCTAAACCGGGTAGAACTGGCAACAATAATATAGAAAAGGAAACAATAGGATGCCAAAGACATGAAAAATAACGATTCTGCCAAATTTAAAACATAAAAATAAATACAAGAACAAGCAGACCCAGGGTAATAAAAACCAATGTATACAAACTTCAACGGAACTGAGCGAAGCATGTCACAGACTCGATGTCTGTAAGGCAAAGTACTAATAACAAAAACTTGACAGACAAAGGTGTATAAACCTCGAAAGCACTACACAAACCAGATATTTGTGAGGCAAAGTACTCATATTAACAAAACGTGACAAATAAAGGCGTACAAACTTCAAAGACACTGCACAAACCCGATGTTTGTGGATGAGGCAAAGTACGCATAATAAAGGCGTACAAACTTCAAAAGCCGGCACTACACAAACCCGATGTTTGCGAGGCAAAGTACGCATTAACAAAACGTCACAAATAAAGGCGTACAAACTTAAAGGCACTGCACAAACCCGATGTTTATGAGGCAAAGTACGCATAATAAAGGAGTACAGACTTCAAAAGCACTACACAAACCCAATGTTTGCGAGTCAAAGAACGCATAACAAAACGTCACAAATAAAGGCGTACAAACTAAAAAGCACTGCACAAACCCGATGTTTGTGAGGCAAAGTACGCATAACAAAACGTGACAAATAAAGGCGTACAATTTCAAAAGCACTGCACAAACCCGATGCTTGTGAGGCAAAGTACGCATAACAGAGCGTGACAAATAAAGGCGTACAAACTTCAAAGGCACTGCACAAACCCGATGTTCGCGTGGCAAAGTACGCATAACAAAACGTGACAAATAAAGGCGTACAAACTTTAAAGGCACTGCACAAACCCGATGTTTGTGAGGCAAAGTACGCATAATAAAGGCGTACAAACTTCAAAAGCATAGCACAAACCCGGTGTTTGTGAGGCAAAGTACGCATAATAAAGACGTACAAACTTCAAAAGCACTACACAAACCCGATGTTTGCGAGGCAAAGTACGCATAACAAAACGTCACAAATAAAGTCGTATAAACTTTCCTGAAAGTACTGCACAAACCCGATGTTTGTGAGGCAAAGTACGGCGTACAAACTTCAAAAGCACTGCACAAACCCGATGTTCGTGAGGCAAAGTACACATATTAACAAAACGTCACAAATAAAGGCGTACAAACATCAAAAGCACCTCACAAACCCGATGTTTGTGAGGCAAAGTACGCATAACAAAACGTGACAAATAAAGGCGTACAAACTTCAAAAGCACTGCACAAACCCGATGTTTGTGAGGCAAAATACGCATATAAACAAAACGTCACAAATAAAGGCGTACAAACTTCAAAAACACCTCACAAACCCGATGTTTGTGAGACAAAACACGCATAACGAAACGTGACAAATATAGGCGTAAAAACGTTTCAAAGCACTGCACGAACCAGAGGTGTTTGTGAGGCAAAGAACGCATATAACAAAACGTCACAAACAAGCGCACAAACTAAGGGACCCGAGGGAAAAGCACTGCACCAACCCAATGTTTGCGAGGCAAAGTACGCATAACAAAACTGGACAAATACAGGCGTACAAACTAAAATGGGAAATGAGGGAAAAGCACTGCACAAACCCGATGTTTATGAGGCAAAATACGCAAAAAATAAACGTACAAACATAAAAAGCGTACAAACTGAAAGGGGGGAACCGAGGGAAGAGTACTGCACAAACCCGGTGTTTGCGAAGCGAAGCACGCAAAGCAATATAAATAGCTCAACAACCAAATATAAAAGCGTGTAAATTCCATAAAAGCTGTAGGGAAGCGAAAAACTTTAGAAAGAAACGAGGCTAGCGGATAAGGGACAAGGAGCAGGGTGAGGAGATAAAAACCGGCGAGCACGTGGAGCCGAGGGGGAACAAGCGACGAAACGGCTAAACAGCCGGACAAATACTAAAGAAAAGTTTACCAGTATAACGGTTCTGGTTAGCTGGGCCTGGTTGAGGCGTTTGAGCTGACTGAAGAAGCGTTTCAACTGTCTGGAACTACCTCCGCCACGGGAGCTTGCTCGCTGGACATGGTGAGAACACGAAGGTAACAGCACCAAAGAATTCTTACTTGAACTGGGCCGAAATTAGATGCACAGCTCTTATTTATACTCGCTCTGTAAGGGACTGGAGCGAATAGTGGTATTATCCTGAATGTAACGGCTTACAATTCGCTTTCACTTATAGTAGAATAAAACTTCTTTTCTATTGTAATTGTAAGTTCTACAGCGGCGTACAGCTAGAATTTGGTAAAGTTTCACCCATTTTAAGTAGTAACTATTCTTCTTATTTTGTCATCTCTATTACCCCCGGCTGTCGCCTTGGAATCCCGTCCAAATTTGAAAGCATTTTTGACATCAGTTTCCCCAGGGGGTGACTCCCAAAGAAAAATGACGAACGTGCTCATCGTACGTTTTGGGGGTCAAAATTTGTAGATTGGTACCGCTTAAGGCTCGTTTACACATACGATTTTTGATGCGATTTTTGTCGCGCTCTCCAATGCAACTTTTGTCGCAAGTGTAAACTAGCGGCGATTTCCTGTGCGATTCGGGTGCGACATTTGCTTTGATTTCATGTGATTTTCCAAAAATCGCCGCCAACTTGCATCTGGTTTCGAATATTTTCGAAAGCTCTGCGACATCGCGCGACAAATCGCGCCCAAATCGCACTGAAATCGCTGCCCGTTTACACATGCGATTTGAAGATGCAACTTGCGCGCGACAAAAATTGTATCGACAAGTGCGACAAAAATTGCACAAAAAATCGCCTGTGTAAACGGGTCTTTAGGGTGCTAAAATCTAAATTGACAACCGTTAGAATATGACATATGTTGGTTTTGTTTTAACCATGATCATTAAAGGGGATACTGATACCTTTTAGGGTGTTTTCCGAAAATTTCCGACGAGCACCCTCATCATTTTTATATGGGAGTTCCTCCCCCGTGGGGTCAGTTCAGAGGGCCTCCCAGGGATTTTAGGGAACAAGGGAACATGGCCATTTATTTTTGGGGAACAAGGGATATCTTAAAATTTCTTTTAGGGAACGAGGGAACTTTTGGGTATTTTTCTGGAACAAGGGAACATTGATTATTTAGATTTTCAAGAAATTTTTATACTTCTTTATGGCAAAAAAAAGGCAGAAGAAGGCCACTCGTTTCTCTTTTGTCTCCTGGTGCAAGAGGAAAGAGGCATGGGCGCAATTTTGTTCTTCACAAAAGAACTGGTGACGAGCTTTTGAGCTTTTGGGGAACACGAGAACATGGAACATAATTTCAGGGAACAGGGAATCGAACTCAGTAAAAATGAATTTTGGGGAACATTAAAATTTATTTTTGGGGAACAAGGGATAAATTGCTTTTTTTATAGGGAACGAGGGAACATGTACCCGGGCATGTACCCCCCCTGGGAGGCTCTCAGTTCACTACACCGTGCTTACGGTTGCATTTTGGCTTTCAGTTTTGGCTCTATCATAAGTGCTCTACGTTGTATCAGCCTTTCTCATTGTATTTCTCATTGTATTCACATTTTTGGCTGATAAGATCTTCTCTAGCCAGATCTTACGTACAACAGCAGCATTTTCGTTCGTGGTCCTCTGGGTCCTTTGCCACTCTGATTCAGTGAAACTGGGTTTCTGTGAAACTGGCTGATCGGCACTTGACAGAATTCAGTAGAAACTTAATTCAAAGGTACACTCATTCATTCGCCATCGCAGATGACACAGATGTTTGAAGCCACTATTTCACTCCAGTATACGAGGTAAAAACGGTATCTACGGCAAGGAGAAGAGAATGAGACAGAAATGAAATAAAAAAAAAAAAACAGTTGAATCAGTGAACTTCGGAAATATCTGCAAGGGCCAACGGACAACGCAAAAGCGGCGGATCCTGGTGGATCTAGTCAGCAAATTTGATACAAATACGAAGGAATATATTTGAATATTTTATTTATTTATTTATTTATTTATTACAATTCATGGCTAAAAAAAATAGAAATAAATTACACTACAAAAAATATATATATTATAAACTAGAGATAGCCATAGGAGGTCCCTAAAAGAGTCCTAGACCCCATTCTTGGTGGACCCCCAATGTTTAAAACACATTAAAAGAATTAATAAAAAAATTTATACTAAAATTACAATTACAAATTACAATTAAAAAATAGTATTAATCTAAAAAATTCAGTAGACTTCTTTTGAATGAACTTAAGTTAGGACTAAGCTGAACTTCGGTTTGTAAGACGGGTGCTAGAAAACGAAAATGAATACAGATATAAAA
The DNA here is from genome assembly GCA_022457155.1 of Cladopsammia gracilis. Taxonomy (NCBI): domain Eukaryota; kingdom Metazoa; phylum Cnidaria; class Anthozoa; order Scleractinia; family Dendrophylliidae; genus Cladopsammia; species Cladopsammia gracilis. The sequence continues at coordinate 782,486 of JAJGOT010000373.1, forward strand.
GGACCGCTACATATAAAACTTTTGAAAATAACAGAAAATGATTGGTAAGAAAGAAGCTAAAAATCACTAATTAAATTATCACGTCCATTTCTACCATGAGGATCATTCAAGACGGTCATTGCTTTATCTATAAGATGGGCCTCGCGTTCCTTTCTGACTGAGTCGCGGTTGTTGTGGATACGTTCCAAAGTTATGAGAAGGATGTCACGTCATTGATAGAGTGACCAGGTTGGTTAAAATGTATTGGATTGATAAGATGGTGGTGATTGAGGATGGAGCGGCTGTGTTCCCCAAAGCGTTCATTTGACGTTTGGTTTCCCCAATGTACTGTTTTGCACATTTCTTACATTCAAATAAGTACATTAAGGTTTTAGATTTACAATTTCCACCGTGGGTTACTTTATTTTTCATGGCAACCGAAGTAATTAAAGTTCCCGCGACCTCACCCGTCCCTACCCCACGCTGTCATTTTTTTTGTCACTGCCGCCATCTTGGATCTAATGACGTGGCCAACTTACATGCGCAGATTGTCCATTTTCTTCGCCGCGCATGGATGCCGCTTTCTACATCGCACAGGCGAATTTTGAAGTTTGCTGCGAGTCCTTGAAGTTCATCCTTGATTATTTGCCGGTTTTTATCTCTTGGAACGAGGGAAAAACACTTTATCGAAGCATATGGATCGCTACAGTTTATCTGCGGCCTTTTTCTTGGTGTTGAGTGCCTGGATTTCGTGTTCTGTCGCGTTTTATTTACCCGGTCTAGCTCCTGTGTCTTATTGTGAACCTGGAAAGCAGTCGAATCCAGCTTGTCAGGTAAGGGCTGTTTCAGTATTTTATATAAATTACAGCTGAAGTCACTCGATTTTCGTAAAGTAACTGATTCGCTTGATAGTAAGGACACTGTGAATGGCTGAGGGAAAAAATCGAACTAATTACGTTGCAAATAATTTGCAACACACCACGCATGTAAGTTTGCAAACGTCGACATCTTTTCGATTTAGTCGCCCTAACAAGTTGTTGCTTAAACAGCTTCAGTTTAATAAACAGATTTACTGTCTCAGAACTAAAACTGGCAAAGTATTTTCCCTTTTTATCCAGGTTTATCTGATATTTCTTCGTATTTAACAGGACGTAAACTTAAATATCAAGTTTAAATTTTATGCTGATAAGTTTATTATTCAAGCTACAGCACATCTTATATCTGGCTGCACGCCGGATGTCTATCATATGTTGCAGCAAAGTCTGAACTTAACTTTGTTTAGAATTTCCTGTAGACGAAAACCACACTGTCGATATGAATATTTTTTGTGACGACCTACACGTGTACCAGATACGTTTTTCGTGATGCCATGGAATTGGAATTAATTCAATTCGTCCAATGATGTAAAGCGACGTTTATTGCCTAACTACGTAAATTCTATATATATATATATTTTACTTTTTGATGTCATGAAAAATGTGGTTATCCATCATGGTGGTTTGATTGATTACTAGATTTTTTATTTAATTTCAAGACTCATTTCCTTGACAACCAGTCAGGAACAGCAAAAATTATGTTTTAGTAATAATATGATTACAGTATTTTAACACTCCTTTTATTGCATGTTAAATTATCAGATAGATCTGTGGGTCAGAAATTTTTGTTAAGTTTAGAATGAACCCTGCAGTAAGAGCTTACCTGTTTGCTTTATTTGTCGATATGCAATTACATGTATGTATAAAATGAGAAATCGCTTGGCCTTTTGTGATGATAGTAAACTTGAACCAATCAAACACGAGTACCAAATTCACAACCACAACTACCCTTAGAGGCAGCCTAGGGCTGCAGCACAAGCCAGTCTTCCAAAAACAGTGTTGGAGTATAAGTGCCTCCCTAGAGAAATAGCCCTGTCTGACTTGTTGAAGAATTTTAAGGCTGTAGTATGAGATGTTTATTAACTTGACTTAAATGTTAGTTTTAAGGCGGTCTAAAATACACAGTATTGAGTGTGTATCCTGTGTGGTAAATTAATTAATAACCTAAGAGCCTCTATTTGATAATTTTGATCAACTGCTGACCCTACTGTAGGCAGGGAGGAATAAAGCAGCATTTTAGTCCAGTGTATGTGTGTTATACACCTTATGCATAAATGGCGGCTGATTTATAATTCTTCTTGGATTGTCTGCGTCTGTTGTGATTGGCCAGAGTAATGAATTGCTTTGGTTTTGGTTTTATGATACTCGAGTGAAAGCAGTGTTGTACTGTAAAACCAAAACTCTATGACACTCAAAACTCTACAACACTATGAAGGTACATGTAGCATTAATGGAATGTACATGTAATTTTGCTGGCCGTTGACAAAACCCGGATTGGATCGGATCAACCCTCTGTAACTCACTAAATGACGAACAGTTAGGTCTAGAGCTAGAGGGGTTGATCCGATCCAATCCGATCCAGGTTTTGTCAACGGCCAATTTTGCTAGCTCAGTGGATTGCCTATTTACTTGCCAGCTTGACTATCCAGAGACGGACTGCTGGCAGTCTATTTTTGAATTTGTTCTTTGAAGAGGAAACGAAGAATGTGTCAAAAACCCAAATAATACCTGTGTAGGACACTATCAGTAACCTTAGTGTAGAAAAAAGAAAACTGGAATACATATAGCTTGAAGAATGATGTGGAGTATTAACTATGCTTGCAAAATCCATAAAACTATGGATTATTAGTAAAATTGGGTTCTCTTCTTTTACAGAGCAACATTGATTTGTTTGTCAACCGATTGGATTCTGTGGAGTCTGTGATACCTTATGAATACTCAAGGTTGGTTAGTTTAATTTCATTTGTTGTGGAACAATCTTGCTTTTTTAGGGTACACGTACATTGGGCAGTAATTAATTACATGAAATTGATAAATTTATTAGAATTTGATCAGAACTGTACCATGCAACTGATTATTATAATGTTCAAGGTTGTTCTAGTTAAAAGTCTGCATGAAATAATGTCAAGTGTTACATTCAAATAAAAGCTATTGAGCAGTACAGGACAACTGTACTTTTCTTTGATTGTGTTTATTATGCTATATAAGATGGATCTCCACGCTTGAGTCCATGGATGAAACCCTAAAGTGTTACCATTCAAATGAAAGCTACTGATCAGTACTTTCCTGTGGTACTGTTTATTATGCTGGACAAGGTGGTTCTAACTTTTTAGTCCAGGTGGATGAAATCCTAAAATGAGACCATTCAAATGAAAGTTATTGAGCAGTACTTTCTTGTGGTACTATTTATTATGCTGTATAAGGTGGTTCTAAGGTGGTGGTGAGTCTGTGAATGAAATCCTAAAGTGTGACCATTCAAATGAAAGCTACTGAGCAGTACTTTCCTGTGGTGGATGTAGTTATTTTTTGATATTTTACAAAAAAAAAAAACATTTCAATTATGAATTTGGTCACTTTCAGATGTTAAATGGTTATTTTGATTTTGTTTTGATCTTTAATGTTTTCTTTCAGGTTTGATTTTTGTGTCCCTTCCTCAGATGATAAAGCTCCCACAGAAAACCTTGGACAGGTGAATTTAACTGAAATCCTTGTCTTGTTTGTACAATCAAGAACTCCCATTTCTGATTGGTCTTCTGGCTTTAAACGCAAGTCATAAAAAATCTAGTGTTGAAGATCGAGACAAGACTGTCGACTTCCATTTGAGGGTTTGTAAGGTGGCTAAACACAGTTTTCATGCCCTGCTCTGGCCTTTTTTTTTTTTTTTTTTTTTAATTTATTTATTTCACAATACAAGGTTCACCGACTACTTACAATACGATACTTACACTACTTAAAATACTATACTTACACTACTTACAATACTTACACTATACTTACACTACTTACAATACTGCCCTGGCCTTGCCACCCTCGCTCCTGTCCCCCGTGCAATTGGTGTGAATTACAGTTAGCTGTTCTTAACTTAATTGTGGTGGTGGTGGTGTTGTTGTTGTTTTTTTAAAGCAACCATTTTTGTTTTTGTGTGTGTTTGGTCTTCAGTTTTAGCAAAACATGTGCAAAAGTGGAGTGACTGAATTTTGTTAACTTTGTACTTTTATTATGTCAGTGTTGTGTGCCATTTACCATTATTGACCAGCTATAATACTGCAACCTTTATTTTTAAGCTAAACTTTAACTTGTTCATTCCTTTTTTAACTTGAGAATATGTTGTGGTTCAATTTTTATTTTGGTTTGAAAATTTTGAACCAGTTTAATTAATTTCCCTTTGTCTCAGAATATGGTAATACATGTAAATCTGACACAAAGGGAAACAAAACTCCAACTGGTTTGAAAATTTTCAAACCAAAGTAAAAAATTTGAACCAAAGCAAATATGCAAAACATTGAAAAAGTTATGATAGTTATTGCGGATAAAATTCACTCGAGCGATCGGTCAGTCAGTGGGCTGTTAACATTGAGCCTGCGTGTGATCAGATATAGTCACCTGCCTTGCCCATGAGGACAATGGCCGAATTCATAGTAGAGACGGAAAACCGTCTTGGAGGGGAAACTCGTCTACAGATGGAAACCTCATCTGATATGAATCTGGCGAAGGACGAGTTTCCCATCTCAAATTTATCCGTCTATTTTTCCGTTTAAACAGACGGGAAAATAAGGCGGAAAACTTGTCTTAGACGGAAAACTGTCTTAAATTCATATTAGATGCAAAAATTACGATGACTATTTTGCGCTATGCGTTTGCATGTGCTAGGAAAAGACTGGAACTAGAAATACAGCAACTGTTTCTGGGTAAAAAAGAAATGGCGCCCAAGAAGGAGGTCACTTTTACCGTCCTTAAATTCATATCAGACAGTTTTCTCTCTGATGGAATTCCGTCTGTGACAAGTTTCCCGTCATGTAATATGAATTTGGCCAATGTTGCAAGGAGGGGAGGGGAGGGTGGGGCGTTGGATGCAAGGAGTGTGGGGTCGGCAAGGATGTAGCTAAGAGCCAGCTACCGGCTAATTTCACCACCTGAAAGAGAACTTATTGCGGCTGAAATTTGACTAGAAAACAAAGACTTTGGGAGATTTTGAAGGTGCACAAGCCAGAAAAACCGGTTGAACTTGTTAACGAGCCTGCTAAGTGTTTTCTCAGCTACACCACTAGATCGGTGGAGCAAAATTCTAGTAATAGTTCAGTTACATGTACATCAATGTATTAAGTCTTTGTTTACTTTATTACTTTTCAGGTTGTATTTGGAGAAAGAATAAGACCTTCTTTATACAATGTAAGAATAAACGTTATAATTTATTGGTTTTGGTTGTTGCAAGTTTTCATGTTTTTCTGTTTATACACTGTGATATGATGAATGACTATTTAGGGTACAACACAGTGTAATAAATGTATCCTACAATCCGACTGGTTTTAAAGGATCATTTTATATGCAAGCCATGGTAAATGTTCCACATAAAATTGTGTTGTTCCAGATAATGTCCATACCCTCTCCTCTTCACATACATTGTAGGTGTGTTGGGCTGAGCACCTCAGAAACCATACCTGTATACATGTAGTTTACCCCACCCCCCCTCCCCCCTCCCCCCTCCCCCCTCCCCTCTCCCCTCTCCCCTTTCCCTGGGCAGATGGAAAAATTATGGCCAGAGCTACATGTGTAGATGCTTTTGATTCCTGCAGCTAAGTATAACAGTTCAAATCTCTTTGTCCTTTGATATGAAACAGATAACATTCATGAAAGATATCCAATGCAAAACTCTCTGCAAGAAAACTTACAAAGCTGGAGATGCTGAACAAATGAAGAAGCTGGATTTTTTGAAAAATGGAATTGCTCTCAATTATCAAAATCACTGGTATGTTGAAACTACCAACCTTCCTAAGTACGAAAATCACTAAAGCTTCCCACTACAAAAACACCAAACCTTCCTATGAAAATCACCAACCTTCTTTCTTCATGTACAAAATCACCGAACCTTCCTACTTCATGTACAAAATCACCAACCTTCCTACTTCATGTACAAAATCACCAACCTTCCTACTTCATGTACAAAACCACAAACCTTCCTACTTCATGTACAAAATCACCAACCTTCCTACTTCATGTACAAAACCACCAACCTTCCTACTTCATGTACAAAATCACCAACCTTCCTACTTCATGTACAAAATCACCGAACCTTCCTACTTCATGTACAAAATCACCAACCTTCCTACTTCATGTACAAAATCACAAACCTTCCTACTTCATGTACAAAACCACAAACCTTCCTACTTCATGTACAAAATCACCAACCTTCCTACTTCATGTACAAAATCACCAACCTTTCTACTTCATGTACAAAATCACCAACCTTCCTACTTCAGGTACAAAACCACCAACCTTCCTACAACATGAACCTTCCTACTTTGAAAAAACACCAACTTTTCTACTACAAAATCCACAAACTTCTACATGTAGGAAAAAAAACACCAAATGCATCACTACCTTGCCCACTTTTGTTGATAAATACGGTTAAATTCCTGAGGAATTGGGTTTATGTTCAAAGCCTAGACACAGTTAAGCTGACGTGGAAGACTGTTAACAAAGAAAAATAACCACAGAATTGTTGGAAGAGGGGGTGACTGTCACAGTCTTTTAATGGAAAGATTTTATCTCTGATTGCTGGCAAAAATAGGGTGAAATGTGACAATGTGGGAGACTTGTGTTATATTTCAGCATAATTTCTTGGAAATTTAACAGCATTTATCAACAAAAGTGGGTGGGGCATTGAATGAAAGTGGGCAGGCAGTGATGTTAAAATTTGACTCTATTCCACAATTCAGTGGTTTTTGTCAGGTGCCAAGCAACTCTCAGAAACTCTATTTTCATTGGCCTTGTGAAACACAGTTGCTATTGTTTTTAAGGATAGGGGCATTGTTTGGGTCATTCGTCTATTGTTTGGTGAGCCAATAAAGCGACTTGTTCTAAGAGCTGCATTTTCTAACATTTAATATCAACATTTTAAAGTTGTTAGCTATGTGACTACCACTCTTAAATTGAATTTTTCCCGTATTCATTCTTCTTATAATTATTTCTGCCCACTTTACATAGGATTATTGATAACATGCCAGTCACGTGGTGTTACGAGGTCGCAGACGAAACTAGCAAATACTGTTCAACAGGATTCCCTATTGGCTGTTACGTGTCTGAAGATGGAACAGCACGCGATGCCTGCGTCACAAGTGTAAGCTTTAAATCTTTCACAGTTACATGTAGAGTGTCAAAAATCAATTCAAGAAAAATATCAAATTTCATTTTCTAAAAATATTGAAAACAAATGGTACCATGCAAAAGTACTGCTGAAGAGGTTTCATTTGAATGGTCACACCTTAGGATTTTGTTCACAGACTCAAAAGTTAGAACAAATGGTACCATGCAAAAGAACTGCTGAAGAGGTTTCATTTGAATGGTCACACCATAGGATTTTGTCCACAGACTCAAAAGTTAGAATAAATTGTACCATGCAAAAGTACTGCTGAAGAGGTTTCATTTGAATGGTTACACCATAGGATTTCGTCCACAAACTCAAAAGTTAGAACAAATTGTACCATGCAAAAGTACTGCTGAAGAGGTTTCATTTGAATGGTCACACCATCAACAGACTCAAAAGTTAGAACAAATGGTATCATGCAAAAGTACTGCTGAAGAGGTTTCATTTGAATGGTCACACCATAGGATTTCATTGACAGACTCAAAAGTTAGAACAAATGGTATCATGCAAAAGTACTGCTGAAGAGGTTTCATTTGAATGGTAACACCATAGGATTTCATTGACAGACTCAAAAGTTAGAACAAATGGTACCATGCAAAAGTACTGCTGAAGAGGTTTCATTTGAATGGTCACACCATAGGATTTCATCAACAGACTCAAAAGTTAGAACAAATGGTACCATGCAAAAGTACTGCTGAAGAGGTTTCATTTGAATGGTCACACCATCAACAGACTCAAAAGTTAGAACAAATGGTATCATGCAAAAGTACTGCTGAAGAGGTTTCATTTGAATGGTCACACCATAGGATTTCATTGACAGACTCAAAAGTTAGAACAAATAGTATCATGCAAAAGTACTGCTGAAGAGGTTTCATTTGAATGGTCACACCATAGGATTTCATTGACAGACTCAAAAGTTAGAACAAATGGTACCATGCAAAAGTACTGCTGAAGAGGTTTCATTTGAATGGTCACACCATAGGATTTCATCAACAGACTCAAAAGTTAGAACAAATGGTACCATGCAAAAGTACTGCTGAAGAGGTTTCATTTGAATGGTCACACCATCAACAGACTCAAAAGTTAGAACAAATGGTATCATGCAAAAGTACTGCTGAAGAGGTTTCATTTGAATGGTCACACCATAGGATTTCATTGACAGACTCAAAAGTTAGAACAAATAGTATCATGCAAAAGTACTGCTGAAGAGGTTTCATTTGAATGGTCACACCATAGGATTTCATTGACAGACTCAAAAGTTAGAACAAATGGTACCATGCAAAAGTACTGCTGAAGAGGTTTCATTTGAATGGTCACACCATAGGATTTCATCAACAGACTCAAAAGTTAGAACAAATGGTACCATGCAAAAGTACTGCTGAAGAGGTTTCATTTGAATGGTTACACCATAGGATTTCGTCCACAAACTCAAAAGTTAGAACAAATTGTACCATGCAAAAGTACTGCTGAAAAGGTTTCATTTGAATGGTCACACCATAGGATTTCGTCAACAGACTCAAAAGTTAGAACAAATGGTACCATGCAAAAGTACTGCTGAAGAGGTTTCATTTGAATGGTCACACCATAGGATTTCATCAACAGACTCAAAAGTTAGAACAAATGGTACCATGCAAAAGTACTGCTGAAGAGGTTTCATTTGAATGGTCACACCATAGGATTTCATCCACAGACTTAAAAGTTAGAACAAATGGTACCATGCAAAAGTACTGCTGAAGAGGTTTCATTTGGTCACACCATAGGATTTTCTCAACAGACTCAAAAGTTAGAATGTTCTGCATTACATGTCTTTCATAACTGACTTTGGTAATGAAAGGGTTAAAATATGAAGTTGGATCAGCCCAGTACTTTCATATGTTGTGGTTTAATTTTTATCTTGGTTTGAAAATTTTCAAACCAGTTTTGATTTTTGTTTCCTTTATATCAGGTTATGGTAATGAAGCTGAGACAAGGAAAACAAAAACCGAGTCAATTCAATAAAACTTTTACAAGTGTACATGTAGCTACTGTTTTCAACCTCTGAAACAATGGCAATGCTTGTATATTATGTTGTAGTTTAAAATGATATCAGGTTAAGATGATTTCAAACTAGTTTGATTTGTACTTTTCGTTGTCTTAGGATTATGTTAATTAATCTGGAACAAAAGAAACTCAAAACTACATGTAAACTAAAGTGAAGAAATGATCCTCGCAGTTGTGTTTGCAATTTAAGCAATTGCAAAGAAGCCTGAAAAAACATTCAGGGCTTCAACGGGATTTGAACCCATGACCTCCGCGTTACCCTGAAGCCCTGAAGCCCTGAATTTTGTTTCAGGCTTCTTTGTAATTGCTTAAATTGCAAACACAACTGCGCGGATCATTTCTTCAATTTACATTCTCAATCTGCAGTTCACAAATATGATTCACTTATCATATACCTCATTTGTCAAAACTAAACTAGTTTGAAATCATTTTGACCTAAGATTCATTTTGATCTAAAACATATTACACTTGTAAAAGTTTTCTGAATTGACCCCTGGTTTGAAAATAAATTTTCAAACCAAAGAAAAAAATTAAAACCACAACGCATACACACAGGGCTGTCATTAGTGGCTAGCAGTAGGCTTTTATGGCCAACAACTGCGGCAAAGATACATGTAACTGGCAACTCAAAGTCTATTGACTTGTAAACAAACATCAGTTCTCTTTATTTACAATTACTGTAGGTTGGTTACATGTACATGTACATGTACTTTAACTTCTTCACTCCCCTAGTCAATTATGGAGACATGTAGTGTAGTTCTAACTTTAGAGTCTGTCAATGAAATCCTATGGTGTGACCATTCAAATGAAACCTCTTCTGCAGTACTTTTGCATGGTACCATTTGTTCTAACTTTTGAGTCTGTTGATGAAATCCTGTGGTGTGACCATTCAAATGAAACCTCTTCTGCAGTACTTTTGCATGGTACCATTTGTTCTAACTTTTGAGTCTGTGGACAAAATCCTATGGTGTGACCATTCAAATGAAACCTCTTCAGCAGTTCTTTTGCATGGTACCATTTGTTCTAACTTTTGAGTCTGTGAACAAAATCCTAAGGTGTGACCATTCAAATGAAACCTCTTCTGCAGTACTTTTGCATGGTACCATTTGTTCTAACTTTTGAGTCTGTTGATGAAATCCTGTGGTGTGACCATTCAAATGAAACCTCTTCTGCAGTACTTTTGCATGGTACCATTTGTTCTAACTTCTGAGTCTGTCAATGAAATCCTATGGTGTGACCATTCAAATGAAAACTCTTCTGCAGTACTTTTGCAGGGTGCTGTTTCTTCAGGTTTTATGTTAAATTTTGATTTTTCTAATTATTATTTTTGTATTTTAATAGAGCAAGTTCAATAAACCTGGCATACACTACATCTTTAACCATGTCGATATTGAAATCAAGTACCACGATGGTGAAGGACAGGACTGGGATGGGGCGCGTCTTATGTCTGCTAAAGTTTCACCAAGAAGGTTATTTATTTTATGTCAAAATAATAAAATTCAGACAAAGTTAAACTACCTGTATAATAATCAAGAATTTCTGGTAGTGTTTTTCTCCCATTGTCATTAAATGTTTCAACCAACTTCTTGCCTTCTTGCCATTTTTTATTTGCTAACTTGCTTGAAGATCATTGCTGATCGCATTTTGCACTCCACCTCGCCTACCCCTTACCCCTGTCCCTGAGCCTGAGAGCTTGCTCACCCGCACTGTCACACCCAATACTTGTACATGTAACCTAAACCCAAGCAGTGGGAACAGTGAATCACCCCCCCCCCCCCCCCTCCCCCCATACCATGCACACAAGAGCTTTTCTGAAACAACACATTGTATTCAGTATAAGGTGCTGTATTCTGGTGTTAACCCCATCCTGCCTAGGCTTTTTGTGAGTTTTTGAGCCTAAGGGGCTTGGGCACACTGTGCCCCCCCACCCCCACCCCCTCGTAACTTCAAGAACATTAAGGCTATGACAATGAAACCTACAGTGTACATGTAGAGAGTACATAATACATCTAAAACTGTCTCCTTTGCAGTCTGCGTAATGGAACGATGATGTCATATGATTAAGTTATTAGGTAATTAGCTATACGGCTGCCATCTTGGATCTGCCATCTTGGATTTTTGAATTTTTCAAAACCTCTTAAAAACCGTCCAAATTGACTCAAAATTAGTCAAAACCAATAAGTAAACGATAAATGAGGTAAAAATGTAAAAGGTTTACCAATAAACACTTTTTTCTTCATTCAAAGGTAAAAATATGCAAATTTCAAAAAACATGGTTGCCAAAATCTTGTTGCCATGGAAACATCAAGTCACATGATCAATAAAATGTCACATGAAATTGTTGCCAGATGAATTTTAGGAAAAGTCACAAAGTTTGATGGCGTTTAAACATCTTTTGAAGAAGTTATTGATATTGAAAGTTAGCGTGGGCACTTTGTGCCCTCCCCCCCCACCCCCCCCCCCCCCAAGGCAAAATAGGGTTAATTAAGTAGGCTTTTGGTTTGTTTACAGCCTTCAACATGAGAAGGAGGGTGAATGTGCTGCAGATCTCCCAGCCATGGGAATACCAGTAGAGGTCAAAGGCTCAGATGAACTAAACATCATCTACTCTTACTCTGTCACTTTCATTGTAAGTGGACTAACAAAATTGATACAATGTCGTTAAATGCAGTTAAATGCAATTTTATACAGTTGCAAAACAGCAAAAAACAAGTACATGTAACTGCACTGTTGTGTGATCAGTCTGTCTCAATATACGTTAAACTATCAAATATATGTATAGTACCGGACAGAAGTAACCTAACAGGAAACGCATCACTGAGACACTAGGGAATGCAAAGTGGAATGCTAATTACAATATTATTTATTATTCAATTCCTATCTTTGACACTTTAGCCTGGTTCACACGTGTGACGCAAAGCAAGTGCAAATGCAAATGCAAGGAATGGAAAAATTTTCATTTCCTTGCATTTGCATTTGCACTTGCGTTTGCGTTTCACACGTGTGAACCGGGCTCAATGCAAACGCAAGGTGAAAAGCACTTGTTCGCTTGCGTTTGAGCATGCATTTGCGCTTGCATTTGCATTTGCATTTGCGTCGCATGTGTGAACCAGGCCTTTGAAGTAATAGTGATGTAGAAAACTTGATTCAAAATGACTTGTTTCGTATCAATTTTTTTTGCTGTCTTTGTAGCCTGTTCACATGTTCTGTTTGTCTTATTCTTCCAGAAAGAACAAGATCCAAATCACAAGTGGGCGTCACGTTGGGACTACATTCTTGACTCCATGCCTCATACCAAAATCCAGTGGTTCAGGTGAGTTGTAGCATTAGGGGAAAATGTGGCTTGATCGCTGTCATTGCTCGTTCACTTGGTTGTAAACCTTTGTTGATTATTCCCCAGTGTATAACATCATCCAGTTGTCTTGTTTTCACAATGCATATTTGTCTAGACTACGAATAGTCCCTCTTTTTTCCTCAGGGATAGTAGAGCGAGCAAAACGCGAGCGCACGTGAAAATCACCCCACGCGAGAAACGCGAGATGCACGGCGGGGAGAGCCCTCTTTTTTCTCTCTCCCCGTCGCGCATCTCGCCTTTCTCGCGTGGGGTGATTTAAACGCGCGCTCGCGTTTCGCTCACTCTACTATCCCTGAGGAGAGGGACTACTGTAGTCTAATTTATGTCATGCTAAATGTATGGGTTTTTTTTTGTCATTTTAAATTATCAAGTCATTTACCACAGTGATGCCACTAAAAATCAAGTTAAGGATTATCAAAAGCTTAAAATGTAATAACAACATATCAAGAACAAATAAATTTCTATCAAAGCCAGGCTGAAACACATCATTCCAGAGAAAATCCCTGGCCTGTGGCCTTTATTGACAGTGACAGCCTTGCAAGTTTCATGAAATCGTTTGTAACTTCCATAATTATTTAAGCAGCCTGAAAGTACAGTGTAACAGCCACCTGACAGTTGCAGCCTCTCAAGGCTGCTAATTCCAAAACCACCGGAGGCTGTTACTTTTGCAATTCTACAGTATTCTCATCTAGAATGACAGGAATATGTCCAAAGAAATTTATGGAGGTTGGGCATAGCAGTGTATACACTGTAGTTCTAGTCTGCCATAAAATAACACTACATGTAGCTGTTGCATGGTATACCCCAGGTGATAAGAGTTACAGTGTAATATTCTTTAGGAATATTAGGTGTCATTTTGGTATGTCATTACTCTGTAGCCAAAATGCTACTTTTTTTGGTACGTCTTACATGTAGTCCTATGCTTTTGGTACAATGGATGTCATTTTCCTTAAAAAAAAATAGTCAGTACCTTGGTATGTCTTAATGTTTTAGATCTGTATGTTTTGAAAAACAACGTACCTTAAACATACATGTACCAAAGTCACTAACAACGTACCAGAGACATACCTCATACCTGCACATACCAAAAACATACCAAACATTTGGTGTGGGTCACCTGATTTGTAATAGTAATTGGACTGAGTGGAGTACAATTCAGGGAGTAATCGGGCGAGTTCGAGTAATTTCAAATCGGCCGAGCGCGTAGCGCGAGGACAATTTGAAATTACGAGCACAATTACCCCTGAATTGTACGACACGAAGTTCAATTACTAATTAATCGCATCAATAACCAAATTCGAGGTTAAAAAGTCTATGTCGACTCTTTTGTACTAAAAACGTCTAGTATAGTTTTATCAGTTCGAAAGTTGAAGGAATACAGCAAAAATGAACCCATTCAAGTGCACCTGATTGACGCGCGCGCAATGTAGGTGTCCAATTACAGCTATCCAATTACAAAAAGTTGTAATTGGATAGCTGTAAATGGACACCCGCGTGACCGCACAATAATTACGTAAGAAATAGGGGCGGGGATGACCAATCACAATCGAGGATTTTGTTATTGATACGATTATTAACATAATTATATGCATTGATTTGCTGTTATTCGGTTTTTCTTCAGCATCATGAATTCTCTAGTTATTGTCCTGTTCCTGTCTGGGATGGTCGCCATGATTATGCTGCGGACTTTGCACAAAGATATTGCTCGTTATAATCAGATGGACTCAGCGGTATGTCAGATTGTTATTTTGATATACATTGTACAGTAGTTATTATAAATGATGATTCCTTTTCATTCTTGAATCAAACACTATGTCGTGTGACGCAGTTCAAACTTTTGAATCTGTGGTTGAAATCCTAAAGTGTGATCATTCAAATGAAAGCTACACCTGTACTGAGCAGTACTTTCCTGTGGTACTGTTTATTATGCTGTACAAAGTGGTTCTAACTTTTGAGTCTGTCTATAAAATCTTAAAGTTTGGTCATTCAAATGCAGTTAAGTCATAGTTTATGTTAGTAGTACTTGACACGGCTGTAATTATTCAAAATTAATGAATGCTATTGTGCATTGCTTTCCCATGGTGCTATTATTTTATTGGGGCCATTTTAATATGCAAGAAAAACAATTAGGCATGGCAAACATTATACATTTGTAGTAAGCCATGTAGCAACACAAATAAAGTTTTTGCAGTTGCACAGTTAGCGGCAAAATTTTTATTAATTAAAACTGTTTGTTCACCTGTGATTAAAGGATGATGCTCAAGAAGAGTTTGGCTGGAAGTTGGTTCATGGAGATGTTTTCCGTCCTCCCAAGAAGGGAATGCTTCTCTCCGTCATGCTTGGGTGTGGCACACAGATTTGTATCATGGTGTTTTTCACACTAGGTAGGGTTTGTGATATCTCTATTCTTCCTTTGCACAATAACATCGTGCCCCAGTAGTGATCGTCACCAAATTTCTCCTTGTAATATCAATGCTTAACCAAACAGAGAGATCATGAGAATTAAGTATATGATCACCCAAGATAAATTCTCTTGATATATTAACAACTTCTCCCCAGTTCTGCGCATGATGCGTAATACGTAATACTGCCACAAAATAATTTTATTGTGTGATTTCCGGCTTCCTCAAACTGGTGTTGCCGGACCAAAGATAACGAATACTAGTTTCTCTGCACTGGTAGAGTATTTGTTAACAAAACTGGACCATTATTTTAAGGCAAGAATTTGGTTTTATCGACTGAGTCGATAAGGTAAATTAGCCACCGTAAAAAGATTCGAGAAAGCTGACATTTCGAGCGCTAGCCCTTCGTTGGAGCAAATCCGACGAAGGGCTAGCGCTTGAAACGCCAGCTTTCTCGAATCTTTTTACGGTGGCTAATTTACCTTATCGACTCAGTCGATAAAACCAAATTCTTGCGCTTAACCCCCACCGACTCAGCACCACAGTTTCTCTAGAAACTAACCCCATTCATTATTTTAAGGTTTCAATTGAAACAAATATGTTGTTTGGCTTTTCAAAGTGATACTAAAAATGTGACCCTATTTGGGTAAACCAGGCTTAATGAAAATAGCATTCTACCGTTTTTTCATTTCAACGCATTTTCAAACGTTGAGAATGCATTGGAGATCATTTTCAATGCGTTTTAAAACGTTGGCAATGTTCCCCAACGAAACCGAACTACGTTGAAAACCATTTCAAAATCGTTTCAAAACATTTACAACGCGTTGTCAAACATTGAGAACTCATTTCAATGAAACGGCCTTGCATTGAGAAGCATTCACCAAAAAACCGACAGTCCCGACGGCAAATTAGTACATTCGCATTGAAAAACTTAAAAATAATCCGTCTAAACGTTCTGAAATTTAAAATAAAAACGCAACACACAAAAAAATTGTTTTTATTGTTAGATCTGGGAAAACACAAAACTGTTTGGGTTTACCGAATGAAAAGAAATTAAAATTATTGAACTTAAGAGGTTGAGGTCGCCAGAAATAATTTTTTACATTCATCATGGTGTTCTGGGGAACAGAGCTTGAAGAATCGAACATGAGACCACCCAAAGTATACCAGACGAATTAACCTCGCTATAAACTTTGTCACGAACATGTAACCTACACAACAGGCGCTTTTTGGGTCACAGACGTCATAAGAAAAAGGCACATCATCTCAAAGAAATGACATAAATTGTGTTCTGGGGAAATAGAAAATGATGTGCGCAAATAATAAACTGGGAGCAAAACAATCACTTTTATTTGTACTCACCACAACCGATCGTGTTTTCGGTGCTACAGTTGTCTGCAGGACAAGCTCGTTTTTAAACAGCTGAAGTTCACTGGAAATTGTACGCCATTTGAAAAACAACTTGCTTAATAAGTTGCCTATTACATTTTCATTCTTTAAAATAATTTCCTTTTTAGGAGTAAACATTGTACACACTTCATCCTTTTTCTGTAAGAATACTTTTGATTATATCTTGTACGTGACAGTAGCCTTTTCTGGAATATGATATCCAGGTCCCTTGAGATTTGTGCTAAGTTATAATTGGTTAGTTGCGACAGGCCATATGCATTGTTTCAGTGATCATGTTACAAAATTGCTCAATAACATCTTCCACCGTGTGAAGCCTTTTGAGGCATAGTTTAGAGAAATGGAGCGATGTCGGACCTCTATTCCTTTTAATTTGCCTGAACACCTGCAAGCTTTTGTAAGCAATGAATCCCCAACATTACGGTCTTATTTTTTTAGCATACATGCAAAGAAAACAAGCTTGCTGTTTCTAGCTCAGACAGCTTCAGTGGGAATATTTTTGCCTGGATGTTCGTCTGCTGTCTGTTTTCGAAATAAATTAGTTACGTGCAACTCCAGGACAATTGCTCGTGAACAATATAATATTCCTACGCAAAGAACGCTACTGACAGTTCAAATTCGAGGTGAGCAATTGAACTAATGTACGCCACTCTCATCGTTTGTTGAATTGGCCTACAAAAGAGTAATAACCCGCCAAAAACAGGTCATTCATACTTTATTCAAACAATTCGATTCTGTATCTTGGTAGTTTAAAATAAAATATACTAACCTTTATTTTACTTTATTTTGCCTGACAATTTTCAAAGGAAAATTCTGTTAAAGACGATGTAAAAACGATCATTAGATGGTGGGCGGCACCGTGGTGTAGTGGTTAGCGCGTCGGACTTTCAACCTGAAGGTCGGTGGTTCGAAGCCTGGTCTCTGCCGTCGTGTTGTTTCCTTAGACAAGAAACTTTACTCCACACTGTCTCTCTCCACCCAGGTGTATAAATGGGTACCGGCGACAAAATGCTGGGGGTAACCCTGCGATGGACTAGCATCCCATCCACGGGGGAGTAGCAATATTCCTAGTCGCTTCATGCTATAGAAACCGGGTTTAAGCTCCGGCCGTTATGAGCCTTCTGGCTCGGGTGTGCGACTTTACTTTTATGATGGCATTTTAGTTCCCACTAAAAGGTAAACACAACAGTGGCGGATCTAAATTATGTGCGCCGTTGCGTTGAGTTTACAAAACGTTTTACCTGATTATTGCCCAAGCGTTGTGAAGCTTTACCAATGCATTGAAAAACATTTCAAAAGCATTCTTGAACATTTTAGAACATTGCTTGCATTTCAAGAATTCGTTTAGAAACGTTGAAAATGCGTTCAGAATCATTGTCAATGCGTTGCAATGCATTTACAACGCATTCAAAATTCGTTGAAATGCATTGAAACGCAGTTTTCATTAAGCCTGGTTTTCCCAAATAGGGTCACAAATAGGTGATAAAGTCCCTTTAACTTCATACATGCTTGATACAATTTTATGGGTATACGGTACATGTTACACGGTATACGGTACACGCTACCACATACACAGTGCAGGGACACAGTACATGCTATACGGTACATAATACACGGTACAAAATACACAGTGCATGCTTATTTGGGTATGCGGTTGTCTTGGGGGATACCTCAAGGTGCTTCTCGACCCTGCCCTGCATAGACAAATGCATGATGCGTGATGCGTGCTCTGTGATGCATGATGTGTTATACGTGATGCGTGATACCTGATGCGTTATGCGTTATACACAATTCCTAAAGCGTAATGCTTGCTGCGTGATGCGTGAACCTCGGGACACGGTACTTGCTACAAGGTATACGGTGTACCACACATGGTATACGGTAAACGTTACATGGTATACGGTACACGGTACACGCTACTGCATATACAGTACATGGTACACGGTACATGCTTACATGGGTATGCGGTTGTCTTGGGGGAAACCTCAATGATACCTCAGGGTCCTGTCGACCCTGCCCTGCATAGACAAATGCATAATGCGTGATGCATGCTCTGTGATGCATGATGCGTTATACGTGATGCGTGATACCTGATGCGTTATACACAATTCGTAAGGCGTAATGCTTGCTGCATGATGATACATGCGTGACCCTCTGGACACGGTACTCGCTACAAGGTATACGGTACGCGACACATGGTATACGGTAAACGTTACATGGTATACGGTACACGGTAAAGCTACTGCATACACAGTACATGGTACACGGTACATGCTATACATTACACAATACACGGTTCACGATACACAGTACTTGCTTACATGGGTATGCGGTTGTCTTGGGGGAAACCTCAATGATACCTCAGGGTGCTTGTCGACCCTGCCCTGCATAGACAAATGCATGATGCGTGATGCATGCTCTGTGATGCATGATGCGTTATACGTGATGCGTGATACCTGATGCGTTATGCGTTATACACAATTCGTAAGGCGTAATGCTTGCTGCGTGATGCGTGACCCTCGGGACACGGTACTTGCTACAAGGTATACGGTACGCGACACATTGTATACGGTAAACGTTACATGGTATACGGTACACGGTACACGCTTCTGCATATACAGTACATGGTACACGGTACATGCTTACATGGGTATGCGGTTGTCTTGGGGGAAACCTCAATGATACCTCAGGGTGCTTGTCGACCCTGCCCTGCATAGACAAATGCATGATGCGTGATGCATGCTCTGTGATGCATGATGCGTTATACGTGATGCGTGATACCTGATGCGTTATGCGTTATACACAATTCGTAAGGCGTAATGCTTGCTGCGTGATGCGTGACCCTCGGGACACGGTACTTGCTACAAGGTATACGGTACGCGACACATTGTATACGGTAAACGTTACATGGTATACGGTACACGGTACACGCTTCTGCATATACAGTACATGGTACACGGTACATGCTTACATGGGTATGCGGTTGTCTTGGGGGGAACCTCAATGATACCTCAGGGTGCTTGTCGACCCTGCCCTGCATAGACAAATGCATGATGCGTGATGCATGCTCTGTGATGCATGATGCGTTATACGTGATGCGTGATACCTGATGCGTTATGCGTTATACACAATTCGTAAGGCGTAATGCTTGCTGCGTGATGCGTGACCCTCTGGACACGGTACTCGCTACAAGGTATACGGTACGCGACACATGGTATACGGTAAACGTTACATGGTATACGGTACACGGTAACGCTACTGCATACACAGTACATGGTACACGGTACATGCTATACATTACATAATACACGGTTCACGATACACAGTACTTGCTTACATGGGTATGCGGTTGTCTTGGGGGAAACCTCAATGATACCTCAGGGTGCTTGTCGACCCTGCCCTGCATAGACAAATGCATGATGCGTGATGCATGCTCTGTGATGCATGATGCGTTATACGTGATGCGTGATACCTGATGCGTTATGCGTTATACACAATTCGTAAGGCGTAATGCTTGCTGCGTGATGCGTGACCCTCGGGACACGGTACTTGCTACAAGGTATACGGTACGCGACACATTGTATACGGTAAACGTTACATGGTATACGGTACACGGTACACGCTTCTGCATATACAGTACACGGTACATGCTTACATGGGTATGCGGTTGTCTTGGGGGGAACCTCAATGATACCTCAGGGTGCTTGTCGACCCTGCCCTGCATAGACAAATGCATGATGCGTGATGCATGCTCTGTGATGCATGATGCGTTATACGTGATGCGTGATACCTGATGCGTTATGCGTTATACACAATTCGTAAGGCGTAATGCTTGCTGCGTGATGCGTGACCCTCGGGACACGGTACTTGCTACAAGGTATACAGTACGCGACACATTGTATACGGTAAACGTTACATGGTATACGGTACACGGTACACGCTTCTGCATATACAGTACATGGTACACGGTACATGCTTACATGGGTATGCGGTTGTCTTGGGGGGAACCTCAATGATACCTCAGGGTGCTTGTCGACCCTGCCCTGCATAGACAAATGCATGATGCGTGATGCATGCTCTGTGATGCATGATGCGTTATACGTGATGCGTGATACCTGATGCGTTATGCATTATACACAATTCGTAAGGCGTAATGCTTGCTGCGTGATGCGTGACCCTCGGGACACGGTACTCGCTACAAGGTATACGGTACGCGACACATGGTATACGGTAAACGTTACATGGTATACGGTAGACGGTAACGCTACTGCATACACAGTACATGGCACACGGTACATGCTATACATTACACAATACACTGTTCACGATACACAGTACTTGCTTACATGGGTATGCGGTTGTCTTGGGGGAAACCTCAATGATACCTCAGGGTGCTTGTCGACCCTGCCCTGCATAGACAAATGCATGATGCGTGATGCATGCTCTGTGATGCATGATGCGTTATACGTGATGCGTGATACCTGATGCGTTATGCGTTATACACAATTCGTAAGGCGTAATGCTTGCTGCGTGATGCGTGACCCTCGGGACACGGTACTTGCTACAAGGTATACGGTACGCGACACATTGTATACGGTAAACGTTACATGGTATACGGTACACGGTACACGCTTCTGCATATACAGTACATGGTACACGGTACATGCTTACATGGGTATGCGGTTGTCTTGGGGGAAACCTCAATGATACCTCAGGGTGCTTGTCGACCCTGCCCTGCATAGACAAATGCATGATGCGTGATGCATGCTCTGTGATGCATGATGCGTTATACGTGATGCGTGATACCTGATGCGTTATGCGTTATACACAATTCGTAAGGCGTAATGCTTGCTGCATGATGCGTGACCATCGGGACACGGTACTTGCTACAAGGTATACGGTACGCGACACATTGTATACGGTAAACGTTACATGGTATACGGTACACGGTACACGCTTCTGCATATACAGTACATGGTACACGGTACATGCTTACATGGGTATGCGGTTGTCTTGGGGGAAACCTCAATGATACCTCAGGGTGCTTGTCGACCCTGCCCTGCATAGACAAATGCATGATGCGTGATGCATGCTCTGTGATGCATGATGCGTTATACGTGATGCGTGATACCTGATGCGTTATGCGTTATACACAATTCGTAAGGCGTAATGCTTGCTGCATGATGCGTGACCCTCGGGACACGGTACTTGCTACAAGGTATACGGTACGCGACACATTGTATACGGTAAACGTTACATGGTATACGGTATACGGTACACGCTTCTGCATATACAGTACATGGTACACGGTACATGCTTACATGGGTATGCGGTTGTCTTGGGGGAAACCTCAATGATACCTCAGGGTGCTTGTCGACCCTGCCCTGCATAGACAAATGCCTGATGCATGCTCTGTGATGCATGATGCGTTATACGTGATGCGTGATACCTGATGCGTTATGCGTTATACACAATTCGTAAGGCGTAATGCTTGCTGCGTGATGCGTGCCTCGGGACACGGTACTCGCTACAAGGTATACGGTACGCGACACATTGTATACGGTAAACGTTACATGATATACGGTACACGGTAATGCTACTGCATACACAGTACATGGTACACTGTACATGCTATACATTACACAATACACGGTTCACGATACACAGTACTTGCTTACATGGGTATGCGGTTGTCTTGGGGGAAACCTCAATGATACCTCAGGGTGCTTGTCGACCCTGCCCTGCATAGACAAATGCATGATGCGTGATGCATGCTCTGTGATGCATGATGCGTTATACGTGATGCGTGATACCTGATGCGTTATGCGTTATACACAATTCGTAAGGCGTAATGCTTGCTGCGTGATGCGTGACCCTCGGGACACGGTACTTGCTACAAGGTATACGGTACGCGACACATTGTATACGGTAAACGTTACATGGTATACGGTACACGGTACACGCTTCTGCATATACAGTACATGGTACACGGTACATGCTTACATGGGTATGCGGTTGTCTTGGGGGAAACCTCAATGATACCTCAGGGTGCTTGTCGACCCTGCCCTGCATAGACAAATGCATGATGCGTGATGCATGCTCTGTGATGCATGATGCGTTATACGTGATGCGTGATACCTGATGCGTTATGCGTTATACACAATTCGTAAGGCGTAATGCTTGCTGCGTGATGCGTGACCCTCGGGACACGGTACTTGCTACAAGGTATACGGTACGCGACACATTGTATACGGTAAACGTTACATGGTATACGGTACACAGTACACGCTTCTGCATATACAGTACATGGTACACGGTACATGCTTACATGGGTATGCGGTTGTCTTGGGGGAAACCTCAATGATACCTCAGGGTGCTTGTCGACCCTGCCCTGCATAGACAAATGCATGATGCGTGATGCATGCTCTGTGATGCATGATGCGTTATACGTGATGCGTGATACCTGATGCGTTATGTGTTATACACAATTCGTAAGGCGTAATGCTTGCTGCATGATGCGTGACCCTCGGGACACGGTACTTGCTACAAGGTATACGGTACGCGAGACATTGTATACGGTAAACGTTACATGGTATACGGTACACGGTACACGCTTCTGCATATACAGTACATGGTACATGGTACATGCTTACATGGGTATGCGGTTGTCTTGGGGGGAAACCTCAATGATACCTCAGGGTGCTTGTCGACCCTGCCCTGCATAGACAAATGCATGATGCGTGATGCATGCTCTGTGATGCATGATGCGTTATACATGATGCGTGATACCTGATGCGTTATGCGTTATAGACAATTCGTAAGGCGTAATGCTTGCTGCGTGATGCGTGACCCTCTGGACACGGTACTCGCTACAAGGTATACGGTACGCGACACATGGTATACGGTAAACGTTACATGGTATACGGTACACGGTAACGCTACTGCATACACAGTACATGGTACACGGTACATGCTATACATTACACAATACACGGTTCACGATACACAGTACTTGCTTACATGGGTATGCGGTTGTCTTGGGGGAAACCTCAATGATACCTCAGGGTGCTTGTCGACCCTGCCCTGCATAGACAAATGCATGATGCGTGATGCATGCTCTGTGATGCATGATGCGTTATACGTGATGCGTGATACCTGATGCGTAATGCGTTATACACAATTCGTAAGGCGTAATGCTTGCTGCGTGATGCGTGACCCTCGGGACACGGTACTTGCTGCAAGGTATACGGTACGCGACACAGTGTATACGGTAAACGTTACATGGTATACGGTACACGGTACACGCTTCTGCATATACAGTACATGGTACACGGTACATGCTTACATGGGTATGCGGTTGTCTTGGGGGAAACCTCAATGATACCTCAGGGTGCTTGTCAACCCTGCCCTGCATAGACAAATGCATGATGCGTGATGCATGCTCTGTGATGCATGATGCGTTATACGTGATGCGTGATACCTGATGCGTGATACCTGATGCGTTATGAGTTATAGACAATTCGTAAGGCGTAATGCTTGCTGCGTGATGCATGACCTTCTGGACATGGTACTCGCTAGAAGGTATACGGTACGCGACACATGGTATACGGTAAACGTTACATGGTATACGGTACACGGTACATTTACATGGTATACGGTACACAGTAACGCTACTGCATACACAGTACATGGTACACGATACATGCTATACATTACACAATACACGGTTCACAATGTACTTGCTTAGATGGGTATGCGTTTGTCTTGGGGGAAACCTCAATGATACCTCAGGGTGCTTGTCGACCCTGCCCTACATAGACAAATGTATGATGCGTGATGCATGCTCTGTGATGCATGCTCTGTGATGCATGATGTGTTATACGTGATGCGTGATACCTGATGCGTTATGCATTATACACAATTCGTAAAGCGCAATGCTTGCCGCGTGATGCTTGACCCTCGGGACACGGTACTTGCTACAAGGTATACGGTATACGACACATGGTATACTGTAAACGTTACATGGTATACGGTACACGCTACTGCATATACAGTACACGTTACATGCTTACATGGGTATGCGGTTGTCTTGGGGGAAACCTCAATATATAATATAACAGAGTTCAATAATCACCGTCTATGAAAGCGAAGTTCCGCCGCCTCGCGCGATCTGATTCAAGCCTTTCGAAGCGAAGTTTGGTCGCCTTGCGCGATCGGCCTTTAAGTTCGCTGGAGTTGACGAGACAACAAAGTCAATCCACTTTGATCGATACAGACAAGACTTTATGTATAAGGACTGAATTGCTATGAACGATGTCTTTTAAAATATAACAGAGTTCAGCAAACATCTATCAAAGCATTTGGTGATCGCCTTGCATGCACTAAGAGCAAGATCGATGGTTCACTTGGTTGCATCTTCTAACACCGGGGAAAGAAACCAGATAATTTTCAAAGGGTCAAGTCAATGCAGTGCTTTTCAATGGGGGTTTTCTGATCGCCATGTTGTTCATTTCACTCGCGTATTTACAGCAGTAGCTCTATTGTCGATGTTACAGTAGGGTATTAAAATTGCGCGAGAAGGCTAAGCCATGGTATAGGTTGTGTAAGGCTTCACGCGCAATGCGCATTGCGTAGCGCACGACGCTAATCACGTAGCACATGATGCGAATCGCGTAACGTGCGATGACAGGCACTTACTTTTGGGAGGTACTGTAGTGTCGGATGACATGCAGTCATGTGATCCTTTTGGTCACGTGACCAGGGAAGCACGAGGTATACGTTTTGTATCCCGGGCGGATTTTCTGGAGAGTAAAATATTACATTACATTTTGCTCTGTTTATGAACTATTTTGTGCCCTACTGATGCCATACTATAACATGTTAAACCTTTAAGCTCCAACATCAGCATACAAATTCTCCTTATTTCATGAGTGAATTTCCGTATTATTTCTTATGTTACACATTTGGAGAAAATGGGGCAGTATCACAAGATTCCACGCGTGGCACTGTTCACTATTCTTGCACCAAAATTTTGGACATATCATTCACTGTTAAAAGTGATTTTTTTCTTTCTTCCGGCTATCAAAACGGGTTTTTTTGATTCAACAAATACCTCCACTTCTTGACGGCCTTTTTGATTTGCCAAATCAAACTTGAAAACGTCGGCCCAGTTTTCAAGTTTCGCCCTCATGATACTGCCCCTTTAAACCACACTTGGTAATTAATGTTTGGTGATTATTTTGTTTTAGTATATACTGAAACAGTGGATAGCATTGTTGGTGCGCTCTGATTGGCTACTGAAACTTGGAATAGCAAGTGCTATTCACCTCCCAGCAATTTGCGCACGAAAATTGTAATCGTTGACAGGAATAAACGAGTTAAAAAGCATCATTTTCGTTATATTATCTCACTGTTTCAGTATATACTAAAACAACTATTCACCTCAGTGTAGGTGGTCATGGGTAGTGGTGGATATTTACCACTACCCACCTCCACTTCGGTGAATAGTTGTTAATTATTCTCATTGCCTGTATGTTTGATGATGTAGTACTATTGTAAGGAGAAACTAGATGCTGCTAAGTCACCACCAGCGGTTAAGAGTAACTAAGAGCACTTTGAATTTGTTAGAATTGGCCAGCTACATGTAGACTATTGTCATTATTTTGTAAACAGAATGTGCATTTTTGAATTTTACAATACTATATTATTTGTGTTTTTATTTCTTCAGTATTTGCCTGTCTTGGATTTTTGTCTCCTGCAAACCGTGGAGCATTGATGACATGTTCTTTGGTGAGTTTCCACATTGTTTTTATTAGATTGCAGTGGCATGCACAGAAAAAAAGGTTGTTTTCTGCATTTATACAAACTGGTAGATAAGATGGGAGATGCCCAACAAATAAATTATTTTGTCAGATGTCAGTAAATTGTCAAAAGTCATGTGCCCTGTTAAGCTAGAAAGATAATTTTCAGCCTTTTTTCTCCTCCAGTCCCTTTTGCAAAGTAAAGTAGTTTAACAGCATTCTGTTATGTGTGGTCACAGATTATAAAAAATGATAAATGTTGATGGTGTTCTTTTTTCTTTTTAGGTTTTGTTTGTTTGTCTGGGATCTCCAGCTGGTTATGTTTCTGCCAGGATTTATAAAAGTAAGTGTCATGGATTTTAAACTAAAAGGGATAGTTTCACGGTTCGGCGCATGTGCACAGATTATAATGCTTTAAATCCCTTCTTACCAATTTTATCGATTAATAAAACACTCACATTTACTTCAATAATCACATACTATAATTAGTACAAACAAAGCGAAGGATGACCTAAATTAACAGAAAATTTCAACGAATAACACCGACAAAGTCAACACTGAATAAAACCTTTGACCCGAAGGATTTATTCTACGCTCTGGTGACTTCATAGCAAACATGGGTATGCATAATCATCCATTCAATCAGCTGACATTTTCACGGGCAAATTTCCTGCCGGAGTTATCTACTTGCTTCTGATTGGTCTAAACAATGAAATTAAATGGGTTACGTCATAGCTTGCACATGCGCCAAACCGTGAAACCCTCCCTTTAATAAGCTAAGTTGATGAAATTGTCAACCATTCATAAATTATGCCTTCACGTGGGTGTCACATTAGAAACTTCTGATTAGATTAACTGGCTAAAATCAGTTGGATTTCACAGATACTTTCCTGCAGAAAGAATTTGCTGTAAATGAGCAAACTTTTTTGGTGGCTAAAAAGGTCATAGTCCTTATTTAGTATGGAATTAAAGGACTTTCATTTGTACAATGTATGTTTGTCTGATATATTTTTCTTTCCAACAAGTGATTGGTGGTGAATTATGGAAGACCAATGTCCTACTGTCAGCTTTCTTTTTCCCTGGGTGAGTAAATGTGTATAATGCATGCTTCATTTCCCCTGTTAACCCTTCCACTCACGAAGTCAGACATTGATTTAATGTGTTTCTAACTTTTGAGTCTGTGGGTGAAATCCTTTCAAGTGTGACCATTCAAATGAAAGCTATTGAGCAGTACTTTCCTGTGGTACTGTTAATTATGCTGTACAAGATGGTTCTAACGTTTGAGTCTGTGGATGAAATCCTAAAGTGTGACCATTCAAATGAAAGCTATTGAGCAGTACTTTCCTGTGGTACTGTTTATTATGCTGTACAAGGTGGTTCTAACGTTTGAGTCTGTGGATGAAATCCTAAAGTGTGACCATTCAAATGAAAGCTACTGAGCAGTACTTTCCTGTGGTACTGTTTATTATGCTGTACAAGGTGGTTCTAACTTCTGACTATGTGAATGAAAAAAATCAAAAATTTAATTTAGGATTTTTATGTTATTTTGATTTTAGCCACTCCTAGAGGGTTGAACCCCCAGAGTTCTCTGAAACACAAGAATACACAATTGTTATAACGCAAGGTTGAGCTTATTGTTTGTTTGGTTTCAGGTTGATGTTTGGCATTTTCTTCCTGTTGAATCTTGTGTTGTGGGCAGAAGGCTCATCAGCTGCTGTCCCATTTACCACTCTGCTTGCTCTGTTGGCCATGTGGTAAGTTACAGATAGTAGAACTATGAATTGAAAAAAAAAACTCTAATCTTTAGATTCTGTGCAGGGTTTGAAATGAGCTTGTCATTAATTTGCATGGATTTCATAAATTATTTTAAATGCAAATTAATTCAATTGTTTAGTGCATAAATTGACATTGATTAAATTGCATAAAGGAATGCCAAAGTGTCATTGGAAATGAGACAGGGCATTCCATTTTGCCCTTAATTGAAACTTGAGCACTGCAGTTAGCAAGTGCATTATGTATAGGTAATCATATGGTTTCAAGTTCAATTTGGGATTAATTTGCACAAGTGAGTTTTTCAAAAAGCTCAAAATTGCACGAGCTGCTTCGGCGAGTGCAATTTGAGCTTTTTGAAAAACTCACAAGTGCAAATTAATTAATCCCAAATTGAACGAGAAAACTGTATGATTACTTATTAATAATTATACATGAAAAAATTTGCACCCATTTTTGTTTGGATTTTTTTTTTTGCAAAAAATTTTTTTGGGAATTTTTTTTTTCTTCTTTTTTGTTTTTTTTGGCAAAAAAAAAAAAGAAAAAAATTTTTCTTTCGATTTGTAATTTGCACTGGTGTTACACTTTTTGCACTGGTACACTTGAATTGCACTGCTCTTAGCCAATCAGAATCAAGTAATTTTTTCATGCAAGCTTTTAGTTAGCAGGGTGTCCAGGCATCCTGTGGACACCCACTTTTTGAAGAAATTCATGAAAATTGCACCTAATCCTTTAAAAATTTATGATGTAAAATATCTTCAGGACGCCCACTTTTCAATTTCTGGCTAAAAGCCTGTTTTCATGTATATTATTAAAAATATTATCTCCTTGGTCAACAGGTTTGGTATTTCAGTTCCTCTTACATTTTTGGGTGCTTATCTTGGATTTAAAAAGAAGGTACTATTTAGTTGAACAGTCATACATAAATAAAAAATTAAAATAGATAATAACTGGGAAGTTCAGTGGAAATCCACAAAGTGGCTCTGCTTCTGGATTGAATTGGAATTTGGAAATGACATTGTTGGTTTTTGTGAAGGTAGGAAAACTGGAGTACCCTGCAAACATTACAGACCATAAGACATGTTAGTGGTCGATACAGTGTAGATCACTCAGTTTTCTGCTTAACCAGGCACATTGTAACACAATGAATAATGAAAAAAGTTCATTTTAAAAAGTGCCAAAAATTTGAAAATATCCCAGATATTTCCAGCTTAGCCTTTATTCAGTGGAATATGACATTTAATACCCTTGGCAGTAATACAGGCCATTGGTAATTACAATTTTTATAATGTTGTTCTTTTTCCTTTAGCCAATTGAACAGCCAGTGCGTACCAACCAAATCCCTCGGCAGATCCCAGAACAGGTACTTTTACTTGATTTATCCATAATGTTTCCGGGGTTTGTATGGGTCCTGGAGGTTTCTGGAACTGAAAAGTTCTGTCGCAGGTCTTAGAAAATATGTGTAAATACCATAGAGTTTCGAAAGTACATTTGTCCGATAACAGGCTGTTATTTGCAGCCTCGTCTCCTCCAGTTGAAAAATCCTTGGAAGTTGATTCTGTGAAAAAATGTGAACCCTGTATCTTGAAAATGAGCATAAATCAATACACTGATCAATAATTATGTCCGTCTGTTACCGATGGTACACCAATGTGTTATTGGGTAGTGGAAACTGTCTAATGTCAAGAATTCTAACTTGTTTCAGAGTATCTACACTCGGGCTGGCCCAGGAATCATCATGGGAGGAGTTTTGCCTTTTGGCTGCATTTTTATCCAGTTATTCTTCATTCTTAACAGCATTTGGTATGTGACTGAGCTGAAAACACAATGTAGATACATGTAGTTACCATAATGCCTACAGTACCCGACAGAAGTAATCTACATATAATGTCAGATAACTTAGAGCAAAATGCATTCTGCACTCGTAACCTCAAACCTGTTAAAACCTCCACAAAATAAATTCTTGATTGTTTCTACAATGTCAGGGCACGACAAAAGCACTGTCGGAATATTAGGAACATTTTAAAAATGTAAGAAAATATCAAAGATGAACAATAGAAATTGAATGATTATCAATTTCATGATTCTTTCTCCTTTGTAAATTTAATTTACTTGAATGAACATTAACAACAATACTTTAAAAAATCGCCTCCTGGTGACCAGTTCTAAATGTTTGGTCGCCGATACTCAATTTTTAGTCACTGATTAAATTACTATTTGCTTTTGGGCTAGCTTCTCAAAGCTCTGGGCTAGTAAGCTAAAGTAACACAACCTGATTTTTTCATTTTCATCTCACCTTTTCATTAAAATTCATTCTGTGGATCTTGAGTTTTTGACAGGTTTGCACCTTCAGGCTACAAATGTATTTTGCTCGACTAACTTCTCTGTCAGATTGTAACTTCTGTCTAGTACAGCAATACCTGTATTATTTTTGTGGGGTTTAGAATTTTGAAAATCACCTAAAATTGACTGGCTAAATTTTTGTGAGTCAAATGTTTGCGATATTCGGTGAATGAAGGATAACAAAACATAATTCTGTATTTCATTGTAAATTGATTCAAAGGAGAGGGAATAACAAAGTCTTTCCAGACCACTTTTTAGCACTCATTAGGCAATGTTTTTGTACTCTATTGCACAAGATGTGTGCTCTTACCAATAATAATTAACTTCTAGTTCTTCAAACTGATCTTCTTAAGAAAACATCTTAAAAACATGATTTTGCGGCATACATGTAGCAGTCAAGTCATATTTGTACAGTGTATGTCATAAGTGCTGAAAACTGAGTGTATAAAAAAAACAGTCAAGTTTCGGGGATTACCAGTGACAAATGCTTGTGCCTGCTCGTGATTAATATGCATGACACTGTCCAAAAAAAAATTGTAAAAACACAAACATGAGAAACTGTTTTTATACAGTCAGCACTTTAGACATACAAATTTTATTATTCTACAACTTGATGTTTGTCAGTAACAAGGTTTGAAATGGCTGAAAGTGCAGCCTTGAATGCATAATAGCTGATCTACCAAAATCAGCGAGCAAGCAATTTGAACTGTGCAAACGCAAGTAACTACCCCTGGGAAATTGCGGGGGGGGGGGGGGGGGGGCACTTGAGCCTGGCAGAATGTAGGGAAACCGCTGGCCAGCAAGCCTTGTTTCGAGGTTAACCTTGCCTAAATTATAAATTTAGCCACATGTATGGGAAGGACTACATGTATGTGGTTACTGCCATTATTATAGTATTTTAAGTAACGATGCGCATAAGAAGGAAAGTGCTGAACGGCAATGCACGATGGAATGTCAACTTTTTTCATTGTTACAACTAGTGAACCTCTAAAAAGTTAAGGTTCAAGATGCATTTTGTCTAATTATTTTAAGGTTTCAGGTAATTGGAGACCCAATTGTACAACAGGCAATTTTTAAAAGATATTGTGTTTGGGGAACTTCATCAAATAAGCAAAATTATTAGCTATTGTCTTCTGCTATTCTGATTGGTTAAGCACGAACATTTACTAAAATTTATTTGACGTAAATAGATTTTCTTTATTTTTATACTGAAATAATTATAATTATGAACCATCAGCCCCTCCTCTATTCTTAAAATCAAAGATATTCTATGTGGGAAAAAGCCAATGCCGCAGAACAATGAAGTTTACGGTAGTTTTTATGTGGAGCATTACTTAATCATGTTTTATTTACGTTTTCTTGAACAGGTCTCATCAGATCTATTACATGTTTGGTTTCTTGTTTGTTGTGTGTTTAATTCTGCTGATGACCGTTTCTGAGACTACTGTCCTGCTGTGTTATTTCCATCTTTGTGCAGAGGTAGGAAACTCACATCTACTGAAGTTTATTCTGTATTTCAAGTAGTGTTGTTTTACAGAGTAAGTTCGAATAGTCACAGGTAATGGCCATCACACAAGTCAAAATTTTAATACTGTTCAACTGCTGTAATTATTTTGAGAGTTATACTTTGGATATCATTTACACATTCAAATATTAACCACCTGACTATTTCTTATTAAGTAGCTTTTATTTGAATTATTCAAAAGTTAAAACTACCTTACACAGCATAATAAACAGTACTACAGGAAAATACTACTCAGTAGCTTTCATTTGAATGGTCTCACTTTAGGATTTCATCCACAGACTCAAAAGTTAGAACCATCTTGTACAACATAATAAACAGTACCACAGGAAAGTACTGCTCAGTAGCTTTCATTTGAATGGTCACACTTTAGGATTTCATCCACAGACTCAAAAGGTAGAACCACCTTGTTCAGCATAATAAACAGCACCACAGGAAAGTACTGCTCAATAGCTTTCATTTGAATGGTCGCACTGTACCTGATTACAGACTTTTCAGACTCAATTGTTACACTCGTAAGATTTCTTTCACAGACTTGAAAGTTGTAGACCATAGCTAGAGTCAAGATTTTATTCAAGGAGTTTTAAGAAAAACAAATCATTTCAATATTTTTTTTCTTCAGGATTATCACTGGTGGTGGCGATCATTCCTAACTGGCGGCTGTACTGCGGTGTATTTCTTTTTGTACTCTATTCATTTCTTCTGCACCAAGCTGACGATCGCTGGAACAGCCTCCACCTTCCTGTACTTTGGTTACACTCTTATAATGGTGTTGATCTTCTTCCTCTTCACTGGTAGGGCATCAACCAATCAATCAATCAATGAATGATTAGCTTCTTCCAGGCATTAAAGGCCCACCTTCACCCAAAATGCTGTGCGCGCCGTGATCTCTTTCTGTTTTGAATTTCGTGTAACACAAAATTCATGCTTGATTGCGTGCAACCAATCAGATCATGAATATGAACAATGAAGCATTTCAAAACAAAAACAAACGACCGCAACGTCTTTTGTGTGAAGGTGGGCCTTTAAGATCTGGTCCCCACTAGCGATGTAATCAGAAGCGGAGTCAGTATCGGAAGCATGAGGAGACTTACATTCTAGTGTAAATTAAAAAACGGAGTCGCAATCGTAATTGGAAGCTCAACAGAATTGAATCAGAAGGATCAGCAAGTTTCCTTTTTGTTCCCATTCAGTCGCTCGCTATCCATTTCCATCATTTTTGATTTCCACTAGATCGTAAGGTTCTTGCGATTCTGCATGCAAACGAGTGGGGGAAACAAGGGCAGAGGGGTGAGGTAACACTCGCAATAGTTTTACTTTGCGCGCTGTCTATCATCCCCCCCCCTCTTGCCGTCTGAATGTCTGGAACTGGCTATCAATCAATCAATACTTTGATGTAAGTTTTAGTCTTAAACACACGTTTTTAGGGACAGTGTCACAGGATTTGTTGTCATTTCAAAAACAAACAAAAATGTTTTTGTATTGACAGAAACCAAAAACAATGGCCCAGTTTTGCGATAACTTACCACCCTAGCGTACTAAACTGTTGGAGACTCTAGTTATAGATGGAAGCCTGGGTCTGACTGAATTGCAACCAGAGAAAAGTTAGCCCAATTTTTTTCAACTTTCCACATTTTTGTTTCCAAAATGGGCGAGAATAGACATGATTACTTCCTTTTACAAGAATTGGTAGATTTCTGTCTCTTGGAAAAGGACACTGTGCCTAATAATTTATGTAAACAGATCAAGGAGTAATTAGAATAAAGCTGTTGTCTTGTAGCAGTTTTAACAAGCTTGGGAATAGAACAAGAAAACATTGATTTTGGAGTGGTACATTGGACTTATAGACCAATATCATGCTAGCATGGCACAAAAATTTATTTAGTTTATTGGGAAGAAGAGCCCAGCGTCAAATTCAGCATATCGATATTAGTAAAACTACAAAGTGTTGTAAAGATTGCTAGCAAACTGACGAAGATATGAAATTTTGAAACTGAGCATTTTTACAAAGAAATGTATGGTGGACGGGCATAGATTGCCCGTCCAGCCTCGTTTTCGTGTTTTTCCCTATACATTTCTTTGTAAAAATTAGGTCAGTACTAAGTTTCAAAAGTTCATATCTCCGTCAGTGTACGAGCAATCTTTACGAAACTTTACAGTGTTACTAATATTGATGTGCTGAATTTGATACTGGACTCTTTTTCCCATCAAAATGAAATATATTTTCATGCCATGCTAGCGTGATATTGGTCTATTCCTTCTTGTAAATTCCTGTTTTAAATATGATGACTTCAGCAGTTGAACAAAACACATTTTGTGGAAATGTTTGTACCATGTAATTGCCAAATTCTTTCAAGGGAAAGTAAAATGCTTCTCTTGGGAAATGTATGGAAGAAAGCATTGAAATAATCTCTTTGGTTACTTGTAATCAGTCAAAATGTTTATTTTATTATAATTATTTTTTCAGGTACTGTGGGTTTCTTCGCCTGCTTCTTCTTTGTGAGGAAAATCTACAGCATTGTGAAAGTCGACTGAGCCCGCACCCCTCCAAACCTACCTTACCATGGGAAATGTTCACTTTTTAATGAGCAAAAAATGTGATTTTGGAGTAAACTTCACTTCCTGGTATTTATTAGAAGTAGAACTGTTTATCAATTAATGTCAAAATAATAGTGTCATGCAATAGCTGTTGTGAAAATTTCCTGTTATAAGGTATTTTAATCTCGGAGAAAATGAGATCAGTAAAATGTCTTCTACATAAACTCAACTTGGTAGAAAGAGAGGATGAAAATACGACAATTCTTTGATGGTATGACTGTGTTCCCTGGAAATCAACTGCTGTGTTGATGATGCAGAGTGTGGTTTCCAATTGGCCAACATTGTGGCACCATGAAAAAGTTTGTTTTCTAAGTTTCGACAAAAACAAACATCAGTGTTCTTGTTGGGTCCAAAAAAGACAAAAATTTGTATTTAACTGGCATAAATCTGCGTAATTTACATAAATATATCTGGAACTATGTGTCTTTATGCACACTTGTGAGGCGAAGGAAATAGTGGAGTCTGCAGACAGGCAACTTAGACTATGTTAATGTAAATGTGAACATTTTACCTGGCCGTGTTTGTTTACCCATTTAAGATCATGTGTCGTTCTTATTACACACGTGCATATCAGAAAATTTGTAAGAACCAATAGTCTTTTTTCGAAACAGTGTCACAACTTCAAATACCTAAAAAATATTCAATGAGCTGGAAAAGAGGATCCATAAATAGATTTTCATACTGAATTTAACAAAAATGTGAACATTCCTAGAGAGCTACTTCAAACCTGAGGGAAGGAATTTGGAATTTATACAAAGAAATGTATGGCAGATTGGCCCATTTATCATGCATTTTCTTGTAAAAATAGTGAAATTCCAATTTTTATATTTCCTTTAATTTTCAGCAGATCTGTTCGTAACTTCAAATTTTTGCTAAATTCAGTATTGGAAATCTATTCAATTGCCTGTTGTTCATTTAATTTAACATTTAAGAATCTCAGGCTGTTTCGAAAAAGGGCCAATTGAAGGGATGAGTGGAATAAAGCCCTAAGTGACTTGTGATCAACTGCTAGATTCTCCTTCCAGTTTGTCTTGTATATACTCATGTAACAAAGGGAGAATTTGGTTTCAGATCAGGAGTCACTGAAGGCCTTATTCCAGTTTGGGATAATGCCCTAAGTGACTCCTGATCTATAGCCAAATTCTCCCTTTGTTATATGAGCATATACAAGACAAACTGGAAGGAGAAGGTAGCAGTTGATCAGAATTCACTTAGGGCTTTATTCCTCTGACCCCTTCAATTCATATCATCTGAAGTGGTTAACAAACATGCCCAAGAAAAAAGGTATATCAGTAAATAATCCTGGGGTGGGGGGGGGGGAGAGGTTGTGGGTGGCAACAAAGCAATAATAAATGACCAGTAAATTCAGATATTAGATCCACGTTGGAGTGTAGCTGTTTGAAAAAACACACCCCATCCTCTAATCATTGATTAGAGAGCTTTAGATTTAATTACGAGATTTGAGTACGAGTACAAGATTGAGTGCAAGTACGACTTTTGAATTTAAAGCCAGCCGCATCCCCAGAGCTGTCGCTTTTTACTGTTGCTGACCAAAAGACAAGGAGTCTTTAGTGTAAAATTGGTGCGATAAATGGTTATCTAGAGCTTGGAACTAGGTTTCAAATGTCATACTTGTACTCAATCTCGCACTCTTAGTCCAACCTAAAGTTCCCTATTGTTGTGTATGATAACCTTTTTTGGTATTCGGTATGATGCTTTGAAATTCTTGGCAAATTGATATTTTAGTAACTTGTCAGTTTTGTTTGTGCTATTAAGTAATTAAAAACACTCTTAAGATTTTTGTCCAAAACACTTGTTTTCTTACCTGCTTCAGTAACAAGTCTGTAGCTATAACAATTGTTTATTCTGTACATTGTTGGGTTAGTGCTCCACAGAATTTCACAAAGTTAAAAGTTTGTCATATTTAATGTAATTATAAATACTCAAATAAACAGTTGAAGCTCTCTAATATGAACACTGCATCGTGGATGCAGGAATAGGTGTTTAGATGGCAGATCTTGGTTGCCTTCTTCATTGTGCTTGTGCAAAGTGTCGGGGATTGACCAACTCCCAATTCCTAGGCCACTTCTATTGACTCTTACCAAGCTGTGGTTTAACTTGGCATTCATTCTCCCCCCAAATATGTCTGCTCTGCATGTGCCTACACTGTCAGCAGTATGAGCTATGAAAGTCACATGTGACAGACATGCACAAGTCATGCCGTCTAAATTGAGTTTAAGGAGAGGTTCAACTGTATTTTAGAAGTTTCTTAGAAATTAGATGTCTAGTGAAAGTGGACAATTGTTTATGTAAATTTGTCTCATTGCAGTAGTATTGACATATTAATGTGTTTGTGCTTCTTAGTAGTGTAACTTGTGCAGTTATTTGTTGGTTTAGAGGTGTTGAGGTAAGTTTCATTACGTGAACAAAGTTTAATTTATGATTATGGTGGTTAAATATTGTGCTCAGTGTTTAAGTAAGTTACATGCAAGGCAGCCTTGAATCCTGCCCTACAATACGTTTCATCGTTATCTATTGGAGATCAAATAATAAGAATCAGTTCCAGGTGGCCTCAGCACAATTATTTATAATTCAATTCCATATTGCTACTGAATCCTCTACTTCAGAACGAGATCAGTTCCAAATCAATGAAAATGAATCTTACATAAGAACAATATTTTGAGCAAGAACAATTACTTACACTCGCTGAGCCGCAGGGTTGTATGATTTTTACTTGTTTTTAAAGGGGCAGTATCATGAGGGCGAAACTTGAAAACGTCGGCCCATGTTTTCAAGTTTGATTCGCAAATTCAAAAAGGCCGTCGAGAAGTGGAGGTATTTGTTGACATATCTACGGTGCTTTTAAAGGGACATCCATTTTCCCCTCTACTTTTTTTATCTGCTCCTCCCTTTTTTTTGCTGCTCCTCACTTTTTTTTCCGCCGCTCTCTTTTTTTTCCGCCGCTCTCTTTTTTTTTCCGCCGCTCTCTTTTTTTTCCGCCGCTCTCTTTTTTTTTCCGCCGCTCTCTTTTTTTTCGCCGCTCACCCTTTCGACGACTTCAAAGCGAGGCAGATTTGTATACAATCAATATGGCGGACGATTCGGACGACCCGTCGGAGTTGGAGAAGGTAAATTTCTCATTTCACCGTCTTGGTTTTCGTATTGAGTACGTATAATGGTGCTTGGAAAATATATCTACAATTCTGTCCGATTTTTCTTAAGGTTTACACATTCCTGAAAAGCCGAAAAGTCGAGGAGGATGTGTGCAAAAAGTTTCAGGAAGAAGTGGTAAGCTTTATAAGCCGACTTTAAATTAAATTTGCCTACTGATCCCGCTGTGCTTGTAAATATAACATACGTACTGTGAATTATTGTAACACGCTAGTACTGTTAGAAAGGTTGTTGAGCTCAAGTTCAGCAGTTTCTTCGCTTAAATAATGAAATTTAGGAATGTCTGACATTTTAATTTATAACCAGCACAATAGACCATTTTATAATTGTGTGCTTACTACCCTGGGGCCCGTTTCTCGAAACTCCTGGTAACTTTTCGGGCCCGAAGCCAAATATTGAAATCAAAATCTAAAGATTAAAAGCGCGGATCGTAGCGAACAAACCAGTCCATTTTGTTTTGCTAACTGATAGTTTTATCGTATTATCTGCAAAACTTTTGAAACCTCGATCTTCAATGAAAATAAAACAGCTTTCCGGGCCCGGTAATTACCGGGTCTTTCGAGTGGAAGTGAGGCTGGAGTTTACTTTGTTTTGATACAAACTTTTGTTGTTCTTGTGCTAACTAGTTTTTGTTCAGCATGATTTACATATGAAAAGCAGGAAGGTTTGTATCAAAACAAGGTCAACTTCCATGAGCCTCATTCTTACTCAAAGGCCCCTTCCCTAAGCAGACAACTGTAAATTGGGTTATTTTATAATTAATTACCATTGAGGGTCAATGCCCTGCCAAAATAACAAATTTTCCCTTTTCTAATTTCCATGTTATATCGCCAAATACCAAAAAATATATAACTAAATTGGAGAAAAATGATTCTACTTAGCAAATCAGGACATTGTCAAGTAGTTTGGAGATAAAGTGCAGGATTAACCAGGATGATAGTGGATTACAGTTCTTCAAATTTCATTTCGTGACAGGCAGTTAAGAAATAATTGCTATTCTGGTGAAACTGAGTTTTTTAGTGGTTACTTTGTCTCTATAGTTTACTGCAAGTTAATGGCATTACTCGTGAAAACATGATTTACCAGCCATAAGGCCTGGGTAGTGTGCATCCATCTAAGCATTAGATTTGGCAGACTAGATTGCATTAGGAAGACAATTCAACAATTTTTGTTTAATTTTTAGAACTGATCTTGGTTGTTTACACATTAATCACCATCCATTGCGGTTTACTATTTCCTTCTGGAAATAAAGATTTTAATTACCTTGTTTATATAAAGCAAGGTAAACTTCCCATTTACTGTTTTCATTGCAGAAGGATAAAATAGAGGGAGCACTTAAACAATTTTAAATTGCCCTAACTTGGTTTCTAACACTAATAGAATTTTGTCACGCATTTGTATGCATCTGTTCTGCTGCAAAACCTATAATGTATTTTGTTCAGTGACATTTGTCAATTGACAGATGAGACATATGTGACCATTTAAAGTTTGAACCAATTTCTGGGCGGAATTAAATTGAAACAAAGTTCTTGAAACTTCAGAATGATAACTTACAGTTTAGACAATGTAAAAGAAGCATGATTTTGGTTCTCCAGTACTCCAGCTCCTTACATGCAATAACACATACAATTAGTTCAAGTTGTAGCCTTGGCAATTATATGTGATTTAAACAGAAGCCTTCTTGTGGCCTGCAAGTGACATAAATCCAAGAACTATTATGTATGGCCAAAATGTCTTGTCTCGAAACTGAAACCATGAAATTACTTAATGGACATCTACTGAAATTTTGACTTTTGCATCACAAATATTTTTTTTTAATTATAATTAAAATGGAGCTAGGCAGCATCTGAAATATAATGGTATGTAAAAAAAAATAATAAAGCAAGATAATATTATGCCCAAAATGAATTCAGTAAGGCAGTAGCAGCCTGATCTACTACCTGTTGTGCAGGTGACCTTAAAATGCAATTGATTTAATGAATGTCATTAGTATTCAAGACATTTCCAGGGCTGTCAGAAGAATTATGAAGGAAAACAAGGAATAATCAGGATATGTTAATATAATATGGCTAAATGCTGTGTTTATAATGATGAGCCTTTCATGATCAGCATAATAGACCTTATTAAAATTTGTTGTCCGATATATTATTCTTTTATATTTATGTTAATAATCATTTAACCCTATTCAGCCTGGTCTTTTTTTAAGTTCCTGAGCCTCCGGGGGGGGGGGGGGGGACATTGTGCCCCCTCTGGTAACTTCAAGAACATTAAGGCTATGGCAATGAAACCTAGAGGGTACAAAGTACGTCCAAAACTGTCTCCTTTGCGGACAATGGAACGATGACGTAATATGACGTAGTTATTAGATAATTAGTTATACGGCCGCCATCTTTGATTTCTGAAAATTTTTAATTAAAACATCTTAAAAACCGTCCAAATGGACTCAAAATTAATCATAACCAATAAATAAACGCTAAATGATGTAAAAATATAAAAGTTATACCAGTAAACGTTGTTTTTCTTCATTCAAAGGTACAAATATGCAAATTTCAAAAAACATGGCTGTCAAAATCTTGTTGCCATGGAAACATCAACATCAAACATCAAATGAAATCGTTGCCAGATAAATTTTAGGAAAAGTCACAAAGTTTGATGGTATTTGAGTATCTATTAAAGAAGTTATGAATTTTAAAGTTAGCGCGGGCACTTTGTGCCCCCCCCCCCCCAGGCTGAATAGGGTTAAGAGTAAAAACTCTTTTGAATTGTGCATGGTGCTAACGAAGTCAAGGGGGCTAATTAACATACATTAAAAATAATAATAAATCTTCCTTGCTGCCATTTATGAATAAGGTGTATTGTCCTGTACCTTTAACTTCAAACAATTAAAGTATCATGCTTTTGGTTAAAAAATTTTAAAGCTTTAAAGGAAGTTAATTCAGCACATTGCGAGTGGGGAGAAATTTATTCCTTGTTTCCCATAGATTTAAAATATTTGCAATGAGGAGACAATTTTAACAAGCTAGGTAAAACTTCGTACAATGGTCTTCATAGGTTTACATTTATTTTGCTGCTCTCTTGGCAGATGGATTTCATGGCTATAAGGAATGCAAGCGACAAGGACTTTCAAGGTCTCGGTCTATCGCGAAAAGGAGACATCCTTGCTTTGCGAGCCTTTGTTTCCAACAGTGCACATGGAGAAAAAAATGAAGAAAGAAATGAGAAAAAAAGAAAACTTTTAGAATTGTCGAAACAGCTTTGTAAAAGGTCAACAAAAACGAAAGCACAAGCACAGGGAACACTGACAGCAAGGGACAGCAAGGGTCCACAGCAGTGTGGTTCCAAAAAAATCCAGGTTGGATGGCATCACTTCAATGAAACTGAAAAGCGCTATGTGGCTATGCGCCTGACAAAAGGAGGAGGCACAAGGGAATTAACAGTACCACTGAATGCAACAGCAGAAGATATGATTGACCTCCTGACAGATGTGTTTTTCCCTGAAGGATTTTCTATGCATGGTAGTACTGATGAAATGCAGTTCAAGCTTGGAAACTTTAAGTGCGAAGAAGAAACGGGTGATGACTTCACTTTGTCCAGTTACATAGCCAAGCACAAGTTAAGCAAAGTGAAGATGTACCTCTTGTCAAGGCCTAGAAAAGTAGAGAAGAGAAAGAAATGTCACTATGTCAGCGATGATGATGATGAAGCTGACTTATTTACACCTACTTTTGAGAGTCAAAGTACCAGTACGCAGAGTACCAGTACGTCATCCACTCCATCTGGAGGGCTGTTGGGCTCTTCTGAGGAGAGAGCATCTCTGAAGGATCTTCAACTGAAGGAATATCTTGATTCTTTGGAGAAGGACCAAGCTAAAGAACGTGCTAAACAAGAGGAATCTGAAAGAGAAGAAGCTAAACAAGAGGAACTGCTTCATCTACGTAGAAGTAGAGCTCTAAGGGTGCCAAGTGAACCAGCTGTTGATGAACCACACATTATAGTGTCATTAAGACATATGGCGCTAGGCGTCCAAACCCGGAGATTCCAAAAAGGTGGTGAAACGACATGTAGTGCCATCTACGACTGGGTGGGCTCGCTGAGTGAAAATCCAAAATATTTTACCCTCTCCTCCCATGACAATCCCATTATCAATCCTTCCTTGCCAATTGAGTCAGTGGATCGTATGATGTTAACAATGGCAGAGTCTGACAAAGGACCAGCCTATCCAGATGACGACGTGTTATTTCAAGGATTTGGAGATTCTGACGAGATAGCATCCTTGTTAACCCATATTTCGGAAACACCCCCTCCATTGTTAATGGCAGATGATGAAGTGTGAGTAGCTTTATATATGTTCATTAGCTCTGTATGTATTTTATAATGGCTATTGCACCCGACTTTAGATTATGTTCTGTGATGTAGGTTCATTAAACCCCTTTGATCCTTACTAAGCGTCTCATTTCCTTTTCATCATTTGAAATTGAAATAAAGAAGGAGAAAGTAGAAATTTCTATAGCTTTGGCCATTTTTTAATATCAGTAAATATCCATGCCATTGGATTTGGATGATTTGGATCGATGTGCTTACTCATCCATAGCATGTGCCCTCAATAAGAGTCGCGGGGAAACTTAACCACACTTGACATTTATTGTCTTTCACCTAATTCAGGAATTCCTTTATAAATATTTTTCTGAAGACTAAATAAATGTCATGCAGCTACATTAATCTGGGGGAGTTCTTCGATTTAAATGTACTCTCACATAAGTACCAAGTATAAGTGGATCTTCCCACAATGATTCTTGGAATGGCTCAAATGTGTTTTTTTGTCTAAAAGCGTAAAATACTTCAAGTTTGCTGATATTTAATTAGTTTACATTGTTTGTTGTAAATGTTAGGACGGACACTCCATCAGAAAGTAGTTCTAATGATTCACCCGGACGAAGATTTAGGGAAATGGTAAACGCCCGTTACGGTACAGTCCCCGAAAAGGAAGAGGAGGTAAATTATCTTTATAATGGCTCTCTCATCAAAGTAATTGCAAGGGTTAATTGTGAATGAGTTACACATAGTTTAACTCCTAAATCAGAGCCTGGTCACATGGGTGTCTAAATTACAGCTGTCCGATTACAACGTTTATAAAATGGATGCCTGTAATGGACACCTTCGCTGCATGTGCCTCAATCTAATGCAGTCAATAGGTCGTCTTCTTCTCAGTTTGCATTCCTGACATTTTCAGCCAAAACAGTTACGGTGAAATTTATTATCTTACATTTCAGAATACATGCCATACAATTCAGGGGTAATCGTGTCATATGCCTTGCGTTAAACCAAAGCTACGTATGGGAAGGTAGAAACTCAATTATGTCTGAATGACCACATTTTCAATTTTTATTCAAAAACCATTTCCCTTTTTTTGGGAGAAATTCTTAATTATTTCGTATTTCCTAGTTAACTGAGAAACTGGGATGAGCTTTGATTCCTCTCTATCGCGATAGATATATTGAACATGGGTTATTGATTAATACTGTCCAGGTTGTCATTCTAGTATGATTTCACAAACACACCCATTTAAGCTCTATTTCTCGTAGAGAGCTTTTTGTTACCGTGTGTTCAAGGCAAATTATTTCCCTTGCATTTTTAGGCCTTAACAGAGAGCCGAAGAATGGACGCCCTCGATAATCTGACTGCTGGAGGTGTAACAAACGTCTGGGTTCATCGAGAGACTGTCATGCTTGACCTTCTCAGAATGTACGAAACCTCAAGAGAAATAACACAACGCCTTGCAACTTTTTCCTTCTACGGAGAAGAAGGAATGGATCTTAACGGAGTAAAAAGGGAAGCCTATTCTTTATTCTGGAAACAAGCCTTAGAGGAATACTTCGAAGGGAGTTCTACATTTGTTCCACGAGTAGGCCCAGGTATCGAGGAGTCGACGATGAGAACACTTGGAAGAATCATCAGCCACCAGTACGTCCTCACTGGCATATTCCCGATTCAGATCAATAGGGCATTCATGATTGCTACGATCTGTGGTCGACAAGCACTCGACAACGAAGACCTCATGGAGGCTTTCCTGGAGTATATATCGGAAAGTGAATCCCTGGAGTTGAAAGCAATCTTAACACAATCAGAGCAAGGACAGCTCTCTGATGATTCCTGCGATTTCTTGGTAGATTTTCTTAGTGAGTACCAGGTTACAAAGAGGCCATCGGCAGCCAATCTAAAGGCTACTTTGGTACAAGTAGCGAAAAACGAATTAATATCAAAGCCTGCTATGGCGATGGATAGTATCAGAGAAGGTCTTTGGGATAACAAAGATCTATGGAAGTGTTCAAAGGAAGAAGTGTCAAAGATCTACGACGTTATGCAGCTGACGCCGCAGCGAGTTATTTCAATGCTCCATGAAGAGCCTTCAACCCATCTACATAAGCACCGACTTCAGGTCTTCACCTACCTGAAGAAATACATCAGGTGCCTCAGCCGTAAAGAGCTTGGGCAATTTGTTCGTTACGTCACTGGGAGCCCCATGCCAGTTGTCGAGAGTATCAAGGTGGTTTTTCATGTTAATGAGTTAGGATCCTTACCCCACCCTCTCGCACATACTTGTGCAGCTACTATCGACCTCCCAGATAGTGGGTATGCAAGTTTTAATGACTTTAGAGTACAAATGGACTCTGTGCTTAATAATGAACTTTCATGGAAGTTTACGTCGTTATAAATTATTTAGATGGGCTTTAAATACCTTGTATTTAAACCTTAAAGAGAGTTTCAAGTACATTTTGTTCCTGTTGATCCCGTTGAACTAAGACGAGACAGTTGTCGAGAGTATCAAAGTGATTTTCATGTTAATGAGTTAGGATCCTTACCCCATCCTCTCGTTTATTCCTGTGCAGCTACTATTAACCTCCCAGAAAGTGGGTATACAAGTTTTAACGAC
The DNA here is from genome assembly GCA_022457155.1 of Cladopsammia gracilis. Classification (NCBI taxonomy): domain Eukaryota; kingdom Metazoa; phylum Cnidaria; class Anthozoa; order Scleractinia; family Dendrophylliidae; genus Cladopsammia; species Cladopsammia gracilis. The sequence goes on from JAJGOT010000373.1 coordinate 827,043, forward strand.
TTCAGAGTTCAAATGAACTGTGTTTAGCAATGAACATTCCTGGAAGTTCACGTCGTGACTTTGTATTAAAACCTTAAAAAGAGTTTCAAGTACATGTTTGTTCCTGTTAAGCCCGTTATATTACTTCGTGCAATGTAGAATACGTTCAGTTTTGTTCAATAAATGTCTCGAGTAAAACTGCTGTCGCGGTTGGAAGGAGAGTGTTGGACATCCACGATCACGTTAGTATTTATTATTTTCCTTATTTTTGTTAGATTTTCCAAACACTATTCCATATTTTTGCTTATCGCTCTCGATTCGTTTAAACTCTGAATATTCCTTATTATTTTTTGTTAGTCCGTCATTGTCCATTTTCCCCCTTCCAACCTCGAGTGTTTTTAAGTTTAAACGTTAATCTTTAATCCACCATCTGAATAATTGCCTATAATAACATCTCGTTTGATCTTGTCGCCCCTACCATCCCATAAAAAAAACTTAAAGAATATATTGTTGATTTCTTTTAAAACGCGATGATTTGTTGGAAAGGGTGACAAGATGTAAACAAGTTGAGAGGCTATCAGACTCTTTAATACTGTAATCTTTCCGAGTAAGCTCAGTCGCCGGTATTCCCAGCAGCCCAGGCTATTGTTAATTTTGCTTAGTTTTTCAGTATAGTTTATCTCCAGACTTACTTCAGAATTGGTCGAAAACCACACACCTAAGGCCTTCACTTTGTCTGTGACCCATTTAAAATCTTTTCCGGGCAAAGTATGTCTTTTCTTCCGGCATTGGCTCCAATCCAGAGTACTTCAGTTTTTCTATTGTTTAGTTTTAGGCCAGATATTGTCTTAAAATCATCCAATACCTGAAGCGAGGAAGTTAAAGATTTTTTGTGCCATCTAAAATAAGAGTGGTGTCATCCGCATACTGGCTGATTTTGATTTCGTTTCCATGCACAAAGATGCCCTTGATGTCTTTGTTATTTCGTATTCTTTCAGCTAATATCTCAACGCAAAAAGTAAACAAATAGGGCGAAAGGGGGCAGCCTTGCCTAACTCCCCTTTGGGGTTTAAAAAAATGTGTCGACCAACCATTGTTTAGGACGCAACTTTCAATGTTAATATATATAGATAGCCCAAGCCTAACAGCGTCGCACTTTGAACAAGCTTAACTAAGGTGAAACTTAACTAAGGTGAAACTTAACTAAGGTGAAAGGTTGGAAGCACAAGAATTAAGATTGACGAACGGGCTATTTTCAATTTTAGCAATTCTCAAAAACAGTATTACGCGACCGTCTGCACAGTACATTTTTATAGACCGTACAAAAGTTCACAAAAACAACTTCTCTGTCTAGAAAAACTAGTACCACTAGTTTCCGAATAAAATACAGTTTTTGTTTGTCAAAAATTGCCCGAGAAACTGATTTGAAAATCAAAAATTGCAAAAATACACAAACATATTTGCATAAGGCGATGCGAGTGAAGATAGAACTGTACTATAAAATCAGTCTTGTTTTGTTTACATAAAATCGCTTTTCAAACTATCTAATGAATGAACAAACACATAAAAACACAATCTACTTTCGAAAAAATTTATTCAAATCTCCATTAGTTTACGTTTCAAAGCAAAACGCGTACCATTTAATTATTGCTCATCATCGAGTTCAAGCTTTCTTCGATGAAATTCAAGAGATCGATACAACTGAATTTAAGCACGTTTTAAAATCAATTCTCCAAAACTAACAATAACACCAATAAAAAGTCACTCACAGATTGATATCAACATAAATTCTCATCGAAAACTGTAATCTGTTTTACCTTTAAGTCCCTCGCTTGCTTGGTTCTGAAATCCGTAGAAAACAAACATCTCCCGCATTGATAAAAACGTAATACATGAAAGTTCCTCGAAGCAAGATTTTATCCATGAAAGCTCGTCTTTTTCACTAAAGCGGCTTCTGAGTATCCCTTAATTAGTATCCTTGTCTTGAGTAGCAAACCGCGAAATATTAAGGGAAATAACGTCTTTAATTTAAACGATTTTCTCCGCTTAGTAAATTCACAGCAAAACATCAAAGTGTTTTTCTAGCTGACGTGACATTCGGCCGTGTAACCGCGCGAAAAACAAAGCCTCGCTTTGCTTTCAACATGACGTCGTACGCGCATGTTTTGCGACGTCATACGCGCCCGCGAGCTAGTCCTACGCGAAGGCAAGCTAGTCCTGCGCGACGGCGGCGGCGGAGGGCGGGCACACGCGCGCCCGCGAAACATTCCGCTAGCCATGACAAATGAAAAATGACGGGCATGGTTCTATGAGTATGGAGCTGCGCAGCCAGGCCTTCGGCCTGGCAAGTGCTCCGCTATTATAGAAGGTGTTGATCCAATTAATAATCGACGGGCCGAAGTTAAAGTGCTTAAAGGTTCTCTGTATTAAAGTCCACTCTACAGTGTCAAAAGCCTTTTCAAAGTCTAAAAAAAGTAGTAGTCCTGAAATATTTTTAGCAGCTGCAAATTGTATTACCCCATCAATTAATCTAATGTTTTCTCCGATAAATCTGCCCTTGATAAATCCCGTCTGGTCACTATTAATCATGTTTGGTAGAACGTTTTTAATTCGGTTTGCAATAGCCTTGGCTGCTATTTTATAATCGCAGTTTAGCAACGTTATTGGACGCCAGTTTTTAATGAGATTGGTTTCTGCATCTTTTTTTCGGTATTAGTTTAATTATTCCTCGTCTTTGAGTCACCGAAAGCTGTCCAATACCAAATGCGTGGATAATTGAGTTTATCAGATAATCAGAGATATCGTTCCAAAAAATCTTGTAAAATTCTGCAGGCAGGCCATCCGACCCCGGAGTTTTATTTGGTTCCATGTCTTTTAGTGCTTGCAGGAATTCTTGCTTGGTTATAAAGCCTTCACATGTTTGTCTTTCCCTGGCGTCTAGAACTTTTGTATTTGTATCGACAAAGAAAAAAATATCATTCTGAAAGTCATTGCGACTGGCATCCAATTGAGAACTATAGAGGTTCTTATAGAAGGTTTCACATTCGCTTAAAATCGCTTTGTCTGAGGTGACAAATTCATTTTCTCCGGTTTTTAATTGATTTATAACGCCATTCTTATAGTGCCTTTTGTCGAGATTTAGAAAATATTTTGTATTTTTTTCGCCCTCATTATGCCATCTGCATTTTGCCCTCAAAATCGCACCATTCGTTCTATACTCTATTATTCTCTCCAGTTCTGCCTTTTGAGCTCCTGTTCCTTGATCGACTTGTATTCCTTTAACAAAGCACTAAAATCTACCTGGGTAAAAAAATAACTTGATCCAGAGAACCATGGTAAGTGGAAATATTTTTTTTACTATGAATTGCATAAATTTGGCGGCCAGGCCGTTTTCAGAGGAAACCTTAACAAAGACGACATGTCTAAATTTACAACTAGTATCTCGGACAATTTTTTGGCCGAAATTTTGAATATTTGGTCGGAAATAAGTTATGATTCGGACGTGAACTCGATTGACCACTTTCTATCAACGAGCTTATGGTATAACTCCTTGATAAGAATCGGAAATAGACCTGTATATTACAAGTACTGGTTTTCTAAAGGTGTCCAAAATGTCGCGCATATAATGAAAGATTCCAACACCTACCTCTGACTCCAAGAATTAAAAGATCGTTTCAATATTCAAACAAATTTCCTTTCTTTCCATAGTCTAATATCTGTAGTGAAAGCTTTAGAGAAAACAAACAAATATCGTCTTTTAGATAGGAACACCAAGTTCGAAAGTTTTCTTGAACGCTTTGTAAAGTCTAATAAGGCAAATAGAGTAGTCTATGAAAAACTTATTGATCTAAAGCAGCAACCCCCTTACCGTAGTCAAAACAAATGGTGTGCGGATTGCGAGGTAGAAAATATGGAAACAATTGATTGGAAGTCAGTATACCAACTGTCTTTCAACTGTACCAAAATAACTAAACTAAATACTTTTCAATTCAAACTACTTCATAGAAGACTGGCAACAAATGATTTCTTGAAGAAAATAGGAATAAAAGAGAATGACATGTGTACTTTCTGTGTACCTTTTCTGGTCTTGCAATGTGACGTCACGCTTTTGGCAAAGTTTTAAGCAATGGCTCACACTGACAAAGGCATCGCAGACATAGAGACTATTAACTTTACTTCAACCATAATATAAGGCTTAAATACTAAAGTTTTTAAGAAAAACCAACTGGATGTCTATTTTTTGATTGCGCGTTATTTTATTTGGATCTGTAGAACACAGGGCAAGGACCTAAACTTTCAGAATTTCACGAACTTTGTAAGTTTTTTTCTCTGATTACCAACTTGTCTCCTTTGCCTCGTTTCTATTTTCTATTAGCTTAATGTGAAGAAAGTTTAGCCCTAGCAGTATTTCCCTAAAGACACAACTCATTAATCAAGTATACAAAATGTAAGTAATGTAGCAACTTGATGTAACGTGAAGTATTGTTAGTAAGTTGATGCATTGTATTATATTGTAAGTATGGTATTGTAATTAATCGTAAGTAATGGAATGTAACATGTATTGTGAGTTAGTAATGTATGTGCTGAAATAAACGAGTAAAATGTTTTGAGATTGTATTGTATTCTGTGAAGTCAAGTAGTAGTTTTAAGAGACGGCAAATGGTTCATTATCATTTATCGCTTCTTAACTTTGTTGTTATATATTTTTGAGTTCTTAGTTTTTGTATTACAGAATACTGGATGAAGTATTTTCTGTACACTGTAAAACCGGTATAGATCGCAAAAATTCAGTCCATTAATCAAAGGGCTCTTAAAGCCATCTCGTTAAAGCGTTAGAACGTGAGGTTAATAAAAACAAAATAGAAGAATTGATAGTGAATATGGTAAAGATGCCGTTGTAGCGCACCTTTAGAATAAGTCTACTTAAAATACGTACATGAAAACAGCCAATAGAAATTTATGTTCACGAAATGGGCGTAGTTTACATTTTCAAAAAAAAAAACAACTTTAACATGCAAGGCTGATCAGACAGCAAATTTGTTCGATTTCTTTTAATAAGATATGCCCGATATTTCGGTTAGACAAAACTAACCTTCATCAGGGGCTAGGAAAGCTCAGTGAAGATGGAAACAAACGGTTACAATATTTAAAATGGGCTTAGATAAATTGCTGGCACACGATAGGCTAATAAACAAGTAACGGTCCAGCTATATTTTGCTACTGTTTGTTCTAGTGGTCCTTGCATTTTTACAGAAGTTATTTACATTTTCACGCTAGTGACTAAAATGGGGTCCTATTATTTGGTTATTTGTTGTTTGTTTTTTTTTTTGTAATTCATTGTGTGTGGCAAAATAAATAAAATAAAAATTAAAAAAATATATATTTTTTATTATTTTTTTTTGCAAAAGGAGGGGAACCCGTGCCCCTCTGCTAACAACTTCTCTGTACAGCATTGGGGATCTGTTCTCATCAGTGCTCCACTTTTTCAAGACCAAAGCCAGAATAGTCCTCAACTTCGACGACTAAGGAGAGCTTTTTTCACAAGATTTGGTGCCGTTTTTTCACCACAAGCAAGAAAGCGTCTGGTAACCATCTGTCTTCGCTTTGGTGAGTGCGTGCTTTTCAATTTTGTGGTTTTGGTTTTGGTCTCGCGAGTTTTCTCGCCCTCGCGTTACGTGGAGATGGCCGCGCGTCCCGCACACCAGCCGTTCGCCCACACTAGAACTTACTGTCCGCTTGATAGCGGAGGAAAACCTGGATCTTGACTCGCTCAGTATAGCGCAGTCGTTACCGAACTTTAAGGAAGAAATCGTTGGGATTGTACCCCTCTACGGAGGAAAGTGCTTCGACATCAACCTCCGATCTACAGAATCGGCCACGCGGTTGGCGGCATCGGGCTTTGACTGCGAAAGCCGCGTTATCCCTTTACGCCTTTTAGGGCAAAAAGCACTACACGTGTCATGCTTCGTTCCCGTTGAATTCCCCGATGAAAACCTGCTACAACTCGTGGAACAATACGGCGACCTCAAAGCGCGAGCAGTCCGCCGGCTTTGCTTCAAAGCCACGGGCTACAAGCACATCGAGAACGGCATCCGTGTCGTAGAATTCACACGTTTACAAAAGGCAGTGCCACGCAAATTAGTCACTCAAGGGCTCGAGTTATTTTTTAAGTACACGGGCCAGCCAATACTATGCCACCGGTGCCAGTCTTCCGAGCACGTTGTTAAAGACTCCCCGAAGGCGAAGCGCCCGGAGGGGGGGGGGGGGGCACCAGAGGCCCCCCGGCCCCCACTACAGCAACCAGCAACGACACTCCCCCTGTAACCACAATAGGCCATTTGCACGATAGCGTCATTTGACTACAACTACCAGAACTCATTTCGTTTTTCCTTTCTTATTTAAATTTTGTAATCCCAGTGAGGTTTAAATAACAAAGGCCTAATTTGCACTACAAAACAAAAAATGAACCTCCGTGCGACCCTTCTCCAGAAACTGCCGGCCACCCCCTACTACCGATGCCGTGAGCGTAAGCGTGAGAAATTTAAAGCGAGTTTGGCAACATCCTGTCTCGTGGTAAATTTAAATACAACAGATGATCACACGCGTTTGGCGGAGATCAAAGATCTCCTAAAAACGCCATCATTCGCAGTAAAAAACAGTGGATAGAGCTGGGGGAAAAACCGACCAAGTATTTCTACCAGCTTGAAAATCAGCGACAAACACGCAACTCAATTTCAGAGTTACGTGCCAACAATTCAACCGTGACTTCCGATAAAAATATTCTTCGCGAATGTCGCGATTTTTATCGTAACCTCCGGCTTTATTTATCTAGCCAAGGCTGGCTTTTCGACCAACTGGATAAAACTCTGGCATCTGAAGACCAGGAGAAATGCGAAGGTGACCTCACACTCTTCGAATGTCAATTGTTTTGTAATAACGAAATATAATATCCAATTTATTCAACACTTTTGGGAGATTCGACAGATTGTAAAGTATAAATAGGCGATGTCACGTTTAATTCTCGCGGAGATTGGGGTCTTGACAAACTGCGAGCCAGCGAGCCATGTGAGTCACGCGAGTCATGCGAGGCAACTATTAGTTCCCAGTCCCTTTCATACATTAGTTCCTTCACCCTTTAGCAGTTCGCTCAGTTCGCACGAGTTTTCGCTTTCCTTCGATTATCCTATTCTTATCATAGCAGGAAATAGCAAGGGTGACAGGCCGCACAATCTCTACCAGTGTGAAACATATGAGAACCTTTTACATTTTTGCTCTAACGAGTGTATCTTTTAAAGATTTTCCTTTAAAAATATAATATAATAGATATAATATAATAGATATCATAGGTTGTTCTTTAAAAATTTGCGGTAAAAGTGGTTGGTTTTGTATATGGTGCCATTTTCTCAGAGTATAATATGCATTTATAATATTTTCTCAGGCTTAACAGGAACTTTTTAACGGTGAACTCTCATAACTCATAACTCTCATAACTGTGAACTCCGAGACGACCGGCACAACAGTCATTTGTATTCCCGATTCAACTCCAGACACGTCCTCAAATGAACCAGAGACTGTTATCATAATATTGATACGTTTTTACAACAACGTACAATAATTCACTCACTAGTTTTCTCGTTGTTTATGTTTATTGGCGCCAGAACAGCAACCATAATTATGGGAACTATACAAACCTCCGGTCAGGAAGTAAAATTGCAGTTTAATACCGTTGCCTTGGATTTTATTTATACTTGACCAGAAATCCGCAAGTATTTCGTCTTTCCCATGCTATTGCTATGACGTCTTTCCCATGCTATTGCATAATCAAACCGTAATAGCAATGGATTCAAAATAGAACAAACGCAATTTTGCTCTGCCATATCGCTCATATTAAAACACAAACTTTCCCGTCCCATTCAGTTTAACTTTCTTAAAACGTCTCCATTCGTAAAAATACACCGTGAAATTCTCAAACTGCGTTTGCCGAAAAAAAACTGCAACGGGACGAGCAGACCACAAATGTAAACCACAACCAACAGTCTTTATTTAACACTAGCTCCGTATTCTCCTACAGTTACAACGCGTAGTTTCCTTCTATACTCTACCCTTACGTATGTCACTCACGACATCTTTTACGACAACAATAACCGTCTTCTGCTAGCTCGCGCATAACAACTATAGCTTTACACATTTCGCTACATTTGCCCCGTCTAACTAAGCGATGCGTCCCCGCATCAGGGCTATCCATAAGATAAAAGTAAAATATCTGACTGTCCAAAAATTAATGTTCAACTGCTACAACAACTAAGAAAGGGAACTTGAAGTTATTGCATTAAATTAAATCCAATGTCCTCAAAACTACATGCTATTTCATCAATGTTCCTTTAAAAATTTAAATTTACAATAATGTCTCCTCAGTGGTAATCATCACGACGCAGTTAAGTCGAATGTCCCGTTTTACCACTCCCGATATGGTTTCAGGCGGTCGTGGTTTACAAACTTGGGATTTCCTTTTGAATTCTTCTCTATTCGATAAACTACATCTGTGATTTGTTTGGTTATCTTTCAAGGACCATCCCATGACGTCTGCAATTTCGGACTTCTGCCCTTGATATTCCGGGGACTGTAAAGCCACAGTTTCTCCCCCCCCCCAGCAAAGCAGATGTGTCATCAGCAGTTAACTTTCGATGTTATATAGTGGCTGTGGAAGATACGGTTGTAGTCCCTGCAAATAGTGAAATGGTTATGGCAGGAAAAGTATTGGATTTGGATGAAGAAGATGGTCTGGCGATCTTAGAGCCCACTAAAGAATTTGTATCTATTGAAGGAATGGACAGTTTAATCTGGTTGCAGCCATACTTGTACAAGAAATCTAGCCCTAAGATGCCTTCCAACTCAATCTCTGCGATCCAGACCTCATGCCTGACTCTCTTCCCTTCCACTTCGAAGTCGAACGTTCCCCTTCCTACAAACGGTTTCGTACTACCATCCGCAAGGATCATTCTATTGTCCACTCTTTCAATCACTGGTCTTACTGCTTCATCGATCTTCGCTATGATGGCCGGATTTACCATAGTGACGTGTGAACCAGTGTCCACTAGTAACTTCAAGTCGACGCCCTCCAATTTTCCTGTGACAAATATTCCACGTTGATTTTCCATCTCGCGGAGCGCACCAGTTCGCAATGGTTGCATGGACCTTTGATGGTGTTGGACCGAACTTAGGTCCTTAAGTTCGGCCCTTCCCCGTTTCCCTGATTCTGTCCAGTTGCCAGAGGAGGTCGTCTCGTACAATTACGTGAAAAATGCCCCGTTCTCCACAATTCCAACACTCACTTCCGCGGTAGCCATTCTTCTGAACCCACGCGTCTCCTCTGCTATCTTGATCGGGACCACTCATGATTTTCTTCAGAAAGTCCTCCAGTAGCTTCCTTTGTTCTTCTCTGTCTCTTTTCATTTCTTGCAAAATTTCTCTCACCTCCAGCTTGTCCGTGTTCTGACTCGAAGCTGCGGCCGTACGATATGGCCGGTGCCGCTGACGCTCTGACGCTTGCAGTGCCTCCATCTCAGTTGCAATACAAAGGGCCTCTTGTAAATTTTTAGGCGTGCTTTGTAACACCTTCCACCTTACTTCGGTCTCGACGATCGCGTCAATGAAATAATCTTTCGCAAGTACCTCTTGTACTGGTCTTGACGCCTCCGGATAAGCTTGTCGTGTAAGTCGCCTCATAGCTTGCGCCAATTCTGGGAGAGTTTCTTCTTTCCCTCTAGTTCGATACTTTAGTTGAGTTCTAAAATATTCTTTTTTTCCATAATTTCCGAATCGAGCTGACAACGCGTCTGTGAGGGCGAGATAATCTCTTCTGGCATTTTGATCCAAATCTGCTAGAACAGCTTGAGCAGATTCTTGCAAGCTGGCTGCAAGGTAAATCGCTTTCGTTGTGTGATCCCAGTTATTCAATTCAGACACCAGTTCAAATTGTATTTGATAATCTTCCCATGATGATTTGCCGTTAAACGGTGCTGGTGTTATAACGGGTTTTTCCGTTAAACGACGATTTCCGGCGTCTTCATATCTCACTTCCGGTTCACGCGCATCAACGTTAATTTCCGGTTGGTGTCCAGGTTCCGCGCGGCCAGCTTGCATGTTGTCCGAAAGATGCCATATTTTGTTGTTCAATTCATCGATTTGTGCTTGAAAATGATCGCTCATTCGTCGCTCCATGTCTTCACTGTTACTCTGAAGCCTTCGACCCAACTCTTGAATAGCCGTAACAACCAGTGCCGGCGATTCCTGAAGTCCCGGGCAAGATAAATCTTCTTCTCGACTCTCTAAACGTCGATGATCCGCCGACAAATCCTGAAGCCCCGGTTCCTGAAGTTCGCTGTAGCTGTCTTCTGCAGTTGCCATCCTAAATCTTATCCAGTATCACTAACAACTATCACAACTACACAGCTAAATCACGAATGCAAATATAACGGTCGCCTGATTACGTAAGCAACAACTAAACTACAACGGCAACCAACTACAACAAGGATTCAAAGGTAAACAAAGTAGATTGAACTACTTCAAAGAACTACAATAACAACTGAAGTGTGATAACACAACTTTAACGTGCACAAATCAACTGCACAGTTTTTCACCGTTATCTTCAGCCCTCAGAATAACTCTCAGTTTTCAACATCAACTCAATATGAAACGATCTAACCTTCCAGTTGCAGTCGTTGATAAGTCTTGCAATTTAATTCTTGGTTATTGATGATCGAAGAACAGGCGGAGGGTCCGATGCGATGAGCCGAATCCCACTTCTAACACCAAATGTAACGGGACGAGCAGACCACAAATGTAAACCACAACCAACAGTCTTTATTTAACACTAGCTCCGTATTCTCCTACAGTTACAACGCGTAGTTTCCTTTTATACTCTACCCTTACGTATGTCACTCACGACATCTTTTACGACAACAATAACCGTCTTCTGCTAGCTCGCGCATAACAACTATAGCTTTACACATTTCGCTACAAAACGCATTTGACCTATTGCAGCTTTAATGGCTTTACGACAAATGATTGAAACTGATAGGTAACGTGAGATATCGAAACTTAAGAAGAACTTAATACCTTTGCGGTAACGTAATGTGAGATACGACAAGTTCATGACAAGTTTTGACATCCCGATTCCCAAGGGAAATTAACAATAGGTCCGGGGTGCTCCCCAAAAATTTTAGGAGCAGTATGTGACGCCCTTCTTGAAATCCTAACCGGTTTAACCAACCATATTCTCAATGCCCTAATATAGCTTCTATAAAGAAGAAACAACTAACCCCCCCGGACAAAAGTCCACAAAAATTTGTTAACAACTTTTGTCCCTATATTCTAGTGACTCCTATATCTCGTTTTGCGCGCATGCACTTTAACGAGATAAAAAGGAACCTTAAGACTAATAGAGGAATAGGTCACCTGATACAAAGTCTAATCGTCAGTTTACCTCCCTTCAAGTGTTTTTATTCCTTCCCTTTTGTGATCAGCTTTCAAAAATAAGAAAGAAATAAAGTTGTGTTTATTGTCAGTTCTTTACATCGATAGTGTTTACAAGGATCTGCATGGGGTATTTGGGTAAACGTTTTTCCTTTTGGCTTTAATAGCAGCCCTTTTGGTGATATATCATATATTTTTAAAGCCCAGTCAACTTTTCGACAAGATTGCAAGGATTTTGAGATTAATTGTGAGATTTTAAAAGCCTGTACCCAGTCTTTGATCTCTAAACAATCCCCCAAAATGACTCTTTTTTGAAAGATAAGTGTCAGAACCGACATTGTTTAAAGGGATTTTTCAGCAAAATGACGAAAACAGGGATTTGCCATTTTTAGGCCCTGACCGTTGAAGGGAACAAACTAGTGATTTTATTCATATTCAACCACCTAACTATAGCTCTGTTGCAACCTAATGCCAGTTCAACCGCGAGAATAAACCGTTTTTCCTGGGCGTGTTTATTTACCCATTTTACGTTCTTTAGATGATTGTTCTCTTATCTTTCTAAAAAAAATACATTCATGTATACGAGAATGTTATAAAATTTGAAAGAGTAACAGCACATGGTCTGAAATGAATAACTGATAAGCCTGGAAAAAATGCATCCGTTATGACCTCTTCGCAACAACATAGGCCATGTACACGTCGATGTTAAATCAAGTAACGAGAAGGTTCTTGTAAGTTTACATGTAACCCAAAACGAAATCTTCCAACATGTGGCAGCTTCTTTTATTTTTTAACAAAACGCAACTACAATGACATACAATGACGAAGACTAGTTTCAAAAAAGAATTAAATTACTGATGCACTTATCACCTGTTCCCCCTACAGGTGAAGCTTTTTCTTAATTTTGTTTTCTTCAGCTGTCTAATTTCCCATGTTTCCCTGGGGTGGGGGATATAACTCTTGTTTTGAATAACCCTTTACCAGACACCTCAGCATCTTAACATAACGTAACATAACGTAATAACCTGTCTTGAAAAATAGTTGTACGTCAAGTCCTGGTTGTTGACAAGTTTTAATATGAGAAGTGTTCCTCTATGGTGAATTTGTAAGTGCCTATGACATCAATGTGCTCCAGTAGATCAAAGTAAAGTTTGAGGGCTTCCTCCGCAGATTTTGGTCTTTCCAGTCCCTCGTCTTCTTGGATCATTTTGGCCAATTCTTTAAAATGTGGGGAACACCCTTTTTCTTGGGGCCGTTCTGGTATTACATCGTCATCGCTATACAACCCAGACTCTCTCAAATCTTTGAAAAACTGTATCCACCACTCTGCGCATCTTTGTCTGAGACGGCCCCACCACGCCTCTATTCTTTGGTTAGACGTCGACTTTCCAAACATGAAACTTTTCTCACCCGCAAAGTCATCCTCAGCAGATCTACGGAAGAAACGCTGGATGGCTGCTACGTTCCCATTCTCCGTTCCCCTATCCCCCCGTACAATGCGAGCTGTTCCTCCCAACTCTCGGACGCAGTCTAAATAATACTGTGCAATTATACGTGGGTCATTATTTGATGACGCAACCTCCAACCATACAATTCTTCGACTGAAACCGTCTATAGCACCATGAATGCAAAATCCAAAAAGTTGAAGTTTATCATAACCGTCTATGTGCCACAAATAGTTAGGGCCTTTACATCTATACACTCTCCTTCGTAGTCTATGTCGTGACCGAAGTTCCACACCTTCTGGGTCAAAGATTCTTAAGATATGGCGAACAATTTCTCTAGTAGTAACCAGTCGGTGATGATTAATCAGCCTTTGATGCATTGCTCTATACCCAAGTAGACTTCCACTCCCCCTTAGCTCTTTCTCCACTGCTTCTGCAATCTCATCTAGGTCACTCAGATTTTGACGTCTTGTACATCCGAGTCTCCTTAATAGCGGAGCACTTGCCAGGCCGAAGGCCTGGCTGCGCAGCCCCATACTCATAGAACTAGAACCTATGCCCTTCATTTTTCATGGTCATGGCTAGCGGAATGTTCCGCGGGCGCGCGTGTGCCCTCCGTCCGCTGTCGCACAGGACCGGACTACTGCGCAGGACTAGCTCGCGGGCGCGTATGACGTCGCAAAACATGCGCGTACGACGTCATGTTGAAACCAAAGCGAGGCTTTGTTTTTTCGCGCGGTTACACGGCCGAATGTCACGTCAGCTAGAAAAACACTTTGATGTTTTGCTGTGAATTTACTAAGCGGAGAAAACCGTTTAAATTAAAGGCGTTATTTCCCTGAATATTTCGCGGTTTGCTACTCAAGACAAGGATACTAATTAAGGGATACTCAGAAGCCGCTTTAGTGGAAAAAGACGAGCTTTCATGGATAAAATCTTGCTTCGAGGAACTTCATGTATTACGTTTTTATCAAATGCGGGAGATGTTTGTTTTGTACGGATTTCAGAACCAGAAGCGGAGATTTGAATTTCCAAGCAAGCGAGGGACATAAAGGTAAAAAAGATTACAGTTTTCGATGAGAATTTATGTTGATATCAATCTGTGTGTGACTTTTTATTGGTGTTATTGTTAGTTTTGGAGAATTGATTTTAAAACGTGCTTAAATTCAGTTGTATCGATCTCTTGAATTTCATCGAAGAAAGCTTGAACTCGATGAGCTATAATTAAATGGTACGCGTTTTGCTTTTTAACGTAAACTAATGGAGATTTGAATAAATTTTTTCGAAAGAAGATTGTGTTGTCCATTTTTATGTGTTTGTACATTCATTAGATAGTTTGAAAAGCGATTTTATGTAAACAAAACAAGACTTTGATTTTATAGTACAGTTCTATCTTCACTCGCATCCCCATATGTAAATATGTTTGTGTATTTTTGCAATTTTTGATTTTCAAATCAGTTTCTCGGGCAATTTTTGACAAACAAAAACTGTATTTTATTCGAAAACTAGTGGTACTAGTTATTCTAGAAAGAGAAAAGTTGTTTTTGTGAACTTTTGTACGGTCTATAAAAATGTACTGTGCAGACGGTCGCGTAATACTGTTTTTGAGAATTGCTAAAATTGAAAATAGCCCGTTCGTCAATCTTAATTCTTGTGCTTCCAACCTTTCACCTTAGTTAAGTTTCACCTTAGTTAAGCTTGTTCAAAGTGCGACGCTGTTAGGCTTGGGCTATCTATATATATTATCCGTTTCAATTGCCTTAAACTTATCTGAATACCGTGCATACACACCAAAAATAATGTTATTTCCGGAGCACTGAGTCCCAAGTTAAAATAGTCTTGTATAATTTCGTCGCGTGTTTGCACGTTAAGTCGTATTGCAGGGGAGTAGTTTGGTAACACTGCCGACGAGGGAGGACACACAAGAGCTAATAAGAACACAGCAATAAAATTCATAGTTCCCTCATAGCTTCAAAGCGAATGAAACCAGCTATCAATAGTTAACGGCCGTCCGCCATGTTGATTGTAAACATATCTGCCTCGCTTTGAAGTCGTCGAAAAGGTGAGCGGCGGAAAAAAGTGAGTGGCGGAAAAAAAAGAAAGTGAGCGGCGGAAAATAAAGTGAGCGGCGGAAAAAAAAAGTGAGCGGCGAAAAAAAAAGTGAGCGGCGGAAAAAAAAAAGTGAGCGGCGAGAAAAAAAGTGAGCGGCGAAAAGAAAAAAAGTGAGCGGCGAAAAAAAAAGTGAGCGGCGGAAAAAAAAAAGTGAGCGGCGGAAAAAAAAAATGAGCGGCGGAAAAAAAGTGAGCGGCGAAAAAAAGTGAGGAGCAGATAAAAAAAAGTAGAGGGGAAAATGGATGTCCCTTTAAAAGCACCGTAGTTTCCCTCGGGGCCAGTCATTAAGTGTTTATTGTTTCATGCTCGTTTTTCCTGGGTTAGGGTTAGGGTTAGGAGTTTGTTAGCAGTTGCGGGGTATTCTGCAATTGCTCCCTTTAAAATCCCAAAACTTTCGACAGGAGCCAGGAAGCAATGGTCACTTTGTATGCTAATCAGTCTACTGGTTTTTCTCGTATGCTAATTTCCTCTTTGCACAAAAGCGCAATTGTTTTAATTCCGAAGGGACACGCTTTTGAAAGAATGTTTTTGAAGCCGTTCAAAAAACTCGCAGTACCTGTATTTATTATCAGGTGTAAAAACGGATGTTACTAAAGCTGGGAATGGGGAATGGAGAATGGGGAATGGGGAATGAAAATTGAAATGGGAAATTCAAAATGGGAAATTGAATTTTTTTTAGATTAATTGTTTACAATACGGAATAATTTTTTTTCAGCGGCGATTATCGATATCCACGCTTTATTTTAAACGTTCTACGTCAAAAAAAAAGCAAAAGAAATAAATTGATGATAACAGGAGAAGTGACCTTGCCTTGTTTCGTTATTTCACTGCCTGAAGCTAAGCCAGTAAAGAAAAGAATTTCATAGACTGATTGCATACATCTGGTTTTCAGAGGTGGCGATAATTTTGGTTAACACCAAAAATCAGGGCCTCGGTCGGGCTTTCGGTCACACTCTGAGGACGAGATTGAAATATTGTGAGTATTAGCAGAGGTAGAGAACCCATGGAAGCAATACTGATGCAAATTACCACTTGAAATCTGTCAAATTCATTATCTGCTTGGCGCGTCCGCTATACGACTTTTCAGTTTCGCTGCAGCCACTAGCTTGACAAGCGGGGCAAATACATTGTGTCTGATCACAGTTACTCTGCCAACCAAAACTTTATTATTTACGAAAATAAAGTGACAGTTTTTTTTAATGGGTAGCCAAATTTGGGCTCCTATGTCGTTCACAGTGGACCCGTGATTTGGATTCGGAAAAATTTAAGCACGTAAAGGAACGACTTCTTTGAAACTCCCACTTTATTTTATCACATTTCTGTCGGTAATTGAGGAATCTCCCGAGTCCTCAATTACCAACAGTGTTTATTAGAGTTGTAATCTCCTGTGGTGTAGTTTGTTTTGATACGTAACGCAAAAAGAGCCATGGAAAACCAAATTTATTCCTTTCGTTATTAAAAACTAGTGATAGCACAAAAACGTAAACTTTACATTTTTTAAAGATTAATTAAAATGCTATTTCATTTTCATTGGTACGTTAATAAAAGAAGTCATACCTTCAACTCCTTGAATTTTTCCGAATCCACTGAGTCACATTGTGTAATTACTTTTCACACTCAATTCAAAACTGCTCTATACCCACAGTCGCTATTTTGGAGAATTGAACAGTCAATATTTAACAATAATTATTCATGGCTGAGACTGGGAATGATATGAAGGATTAGGCAGATCAAGAAGGGGGTCGAACTGCATAATTATTCATTTTGTAAGTTTTTCATTTAAAATATTTCCAAGCTCATGAAGGCCTTGCCTCCTTGCCAGGATATGAAGGGATGTTTTTTGTTTTCAAAAAGTAGTTGACTGCCGGCGAGTGATATTTTTGTATGTTCTTGCTATCTTTTTGATGCAGTAACTTCGCAAAGCGTGTGAAATATTCCGTCATTAGTCTCGAGCTCTGCCAAAACAGCCGAGCCGCCGCGCCGCTGGCGTTGCGAAAAGTCGACGATTGAGGTCAGTCGTCGAATAATAGAAAAAAACTTTATAAATTCGGTCAGCGCTCGCTGGCTATCAAAAATTAACAAGGGGATTTAAGCCCATCAGAAATTAGAAATATTCTGAATGAGTAACAAAACTTCTTATTTGTGAATAAAAGCGGTCTGCCAGAATTACAGTGTGTTTACAGTGTATTTTTTTCCGATTCGATTTGAAGGCGATTTTTGAGGGATCCCAAGGTGCATGATGAATTAACTGGGGGATTCTAAGGGAGGGAAGGGAGGGGGCATTTTTTTTCTTTTTTGAGTTTTTTTAGGGATCCTAACTGGGATCCTAGCTCGAATCCTAACTCGAATCCTAACTCGGATCCTAACTCGAGAAATAGCTAACCTCACTCCGAACGACTGTTTTCGTGAGGAACATTGTTTTGCGTGACATTTGCGTGACGTTTATGATTTATTTAGTTTAAGTTTTCTGTGACAAGTGTACATGACAAATTTTACTTGCTCGTGTGTATAAATAACAAGTTTTCTTTGACAAATTTTGCCTTGGCAAGTTATATTTGCCCGTGTGAACGAATAAGGAAGTTATCTTTGACAAGTTTTCTTTGTAGCCAACAATACAATTGTACAGCGGACTGAGAAAACACAACACCATTAAAAGATTTTATTCGTTGACCATAGCTTACATCGGCTTACATGTATTTAACAAGGGAGTAATAGCATGGCAAGTTCAACAATACCAGGAAATTCAGCTTTCATGAACTCAAGAACCTCTTCGTAGTCAGTCGTTTTTTTTGTTGTTTCCGCTATTTCTATGGGTTTCTGCCTTTGTATTCACAAACTTTCTCTTGTTTAAAACTATTCTAGTGAAGCGATCAGGGCAGAATCGGTCCAATGAACAGTTTTAGCTGCCATGCATGTTGTTATCCGCCATGACTGCTACACCAAACAACAAGACCGCTGAGCGCTCGCGATTTCGCAACGATTCTTGTCAAGTTTTCCTTGTCGGAGCATACAGACAAGCAAGTTTTGCGATTTAATAATAATAATAATAATAATAATAATATGCATTTGTATAGCGCAAATTCTATATACATATTCAAATGCGCTTCACAATCAATCAGACCCACCCCACCCATGAACAAGTACTGACACTGAGGGTGGTCACAGCCAGGGTTTGTTACGTCCTCAGTGGTTCTTTTACGTCCCCATGGGAGACGGGACCGCCATTTCTACGTGGTCATCCGAGCCACGTGAAGGTCTAACCATTTGCCGATGTCATAGCAAAGGCAGCACCTTCATCCTCAGTTATTTTAAGACCCTGAGTGTTGGTCCGGCCGGGGTTCGAACCCGAAACCTCCCGCTCTGCAAACCGGTGCTCTATCAACTGAGCTAACCAGGAGGCGGTTAAGTTTTTCTATGACAAGTTGCCTTGTTCAAAAGCTAGCATGCCAGCTTTTGAACAAGTGCACTTGACAAGGAAAGTATTGACAAATTTTCATTCACACACAGGCAAGTAAAACTTGTCAAGGCAAAACTTGTTATAGAAAACTTGCTGGTCTGTAACAACCGTAACATGCTTAATTGCCCGCGTGATTTACTCAGAGGGTCCTGAAGGGGGGGTGGGGGGGGGATCAATCCCATTTCCCAGCCCAATTTTTTTCCAAATCCCATTTCCCAGCGTCCAAATCCCATTTCCACTAGCAGAATTCAGGAAAAATCTCAATCTTTTTCATACCAGCTCTTTTCTATTCACATCCGCATATCAGGTGTTGTAATTCAACACATTGATACACTGCCCAAATATGGTCAAAAAGTTATCGATATACGCTATGTCTACATGACGTATATCCATGTCGCATTTTGACAAGAGAATGCAAAAATGACGGACCGGCCTCGATATTTTTTCTTCAAACTGTGCTTTGTTATCAATGTGTTGAATTATAAAACTATTATAGCGCTCAAGCTTGCGTGATATCGCCTAATTCTTAGCCGACGAGGCCGTAATCACGTGCGCTTTCGCGCTATAATAGTTAAATATTCCAGCCGATTCGCAAATAATTAACCGCATATAAGCGAGTCTAATTGACATCAAATTACCGCATGCAAGCGGTTAAAGTAGGCCCAATTCACCTACCGAGAAATAACGAAAATTGAGCTGATCTCAAACTGGCTTTTGTCTTTCACTCGAACATTTTACATAAAGTAAAACTCCTTTTTTTTTAGTAAAAGAAAGAAAGAGATCAGAAGGGTGTAATCCAAGTCCTTTACCTATCACTACACCTGGCAACGAGGGCTAGGTGACAGGAACTGTAATTTTTAACATATTTATAGAGTTACCCATCACCATAAATGAAAGCTAACCGTTTTTAAATCAGTACTTAACCCTAAACACTGCAGATCAGTGCTAAACTGGAGCTCTTTTCTCTCAGTTCTGTGTCTAACGTCAGTGATATAAAGAATACTACTGTTAGATAAATAGGGCCTATTTTGCCGCTTGCATGCGGCAATTTGATGTTAATTAGACCCGCTTATATGCGAATCGGGTGTATATTCTACTGCCACTTCAGATTCCTGTCGCCTGCAGGAAGTCTGACATCCCGCCATGTTGTTTTTAACATGTAAATACGCATGTTCAGCGTAGTTTGCTTGATTGCACCGCTGTACACAAATATCGTTGACCGCAAGACACGGGAAAAATAAAATATTCTGATATTCAAATCGTAGAATTGGCGTAAAATAGGCACTCTTAACAGTTTTCTGATGTTTGCCAAACTAAGAGAATTAGTTAGACTAGTTAAGATCAGTTAAGCATTGACTGGACATGCTTAAAGACAACTGTCCCATTCCCATTTCGACGGTTTCTTTTTCCCATTCCCAGTGAGCAAATCCCAGTCCCAGTGACTCAAATCCAATTTCCCAGAGCAAAAACAGGCCAATCCCAGTTCTCATTTTACCCCTTCAGGACCCTCTACTCAGTTAAATCTGTGCGTGTTTCTTGGTTCATACGACGTACTTAGGCCCTTTATTTTCGGTTAGTTGCTATTGTTAAAGTAGGTTATTTGCTGTGTTTATTTCAGATCGAATAAAATTCTTGTAAAATCAAGAAATGGAAATATAATTCATACGATTCACCGGAATCCAGCGTTGAGGTATTTTGACAGTTTTCGACAAACGAGCCCAAATTTGGCTACCCATTTAAAAAAAACTGTCATTTTATTTTTCGTAAATAATAAAGTTTTGGTTGGTAGAGAAACTGTGATCAGACACAATGTACGTGCCTCACTTGCCAAGCTAGTGGCTGCAGCGAAACTGAAAAATCATATTAAAAAATCATATTACTTTCACAACCAGCAGAAGCGCCAAACAGATAATGAATTTGACAGGTTTTAAATGGAAATTTGTATAAACATTGGTTGCGCGTGATGCAATTTCATGAACTTCCACGAGTTCCCCGCAAGCGCTTTTGTCCTTCTCTTCTTCTGCTGATACTCACAATATTTCAATCTCGTCCTCAGAGTGTGACCGAACGCCTGACCGAGGCCCCGATTTTTGGTGTTAACCAAAATTATCGCCACCTCTGAATATCTATAAAATTCATCGTTACTGGCTTAGCTTCAAACAGTGAAATAATGAAACAAGGCAAGGTCACTTCTCCTGTTATCATCAATTTATTCCTTTCCCGTATTTTAGCGTAGAACGTTTCAAATAAAGCGTGGATATCGATAATCGCCGCTGAAAAAAATTCATTCCGCATTATAAACAATTAATCAAAAAAAAATTTTCCCATTTCAATTTACCATTCCCCATTCCTCATTTCCCGGCCATTCATCGTTTTAGTAACATCCTGTAAAAACTCTCGGCTTCGCCTCGAGTTTTTAAACCTGATTATACACTACTGTTCGTTTTTTAAACAGTACGGATAGCAAAGAAGGGAATAAACAGCGTTTACTAAATCATTTGGGGAAACATTTTACATTTCTGCCCTTGTACCTAGGAGAATCGCTAATATACTACTACTGTATTGTCAAGTTGTAAATTTTGTCCATTTTTCCTAATCAAGTTAAACCAGCTAGCGGCTTTAAATAGTTTTTTTATAGCGAAGCACTTGCCAGGCCGAAGGCCTGGCTGCGCAGCCCCATACTCATAGAACCCAGCCCGTCATTTTTCATGGTCATAGCTAGTGAAATGGTTCGCGGGCGCGTTGCGTGCCCGCCGAACGCCCACCGAACGCCCGCCGTACGCTTTGGGCTAACTCGCGGGCTCGTATGACTTCGCAAAACATGCGCGTACGACGTCATCAACATCAGAGATTTTTCGCGCGGCCACACAGCCGTCAGCTCGGTAAACACTTTAGTTGGATTGTTGTGTTTAGCGGAGAATTAAAGTCGTTATTTCCCTGCAGTTTTTCGCGGTTTGCTACTCAAGACAGGGATACTAGTTAAGGGATACTCAGAAGCCGCGTTGGTGGAAAAAGAAGAGCTTTCAGGGATAAAATCTTGTTTCGAGGAACTTCATATTATCAATGCAGGAGCAATGCGGGGAGATGCCTTGTTTTATTACGGATTTCAGAACAGAAGAAGCGGAGTTTTAACGAATTTCCAAGCAGTCCAGTGCTTTAAAAGTAAAATAAATCACATTTTTCGATGGGAATTTATGTTGATATCAATTTTTGATTGACTTTTCCTTTGGGTTCTCTTAAGTTTTGGAGACATGTTTATGAAACGTGTTCAAATTAAGTCGTGTTGTTATCTTGAATTGCATCGAGGACAGCTCTGCCTTGATGCGCTAGAAATAGTACGTGTTTTGCTTTTAAACATACATTAATGGAGATTAAATAAAATTTTTCGAAAGAAGATTGTGTTGTCCGTTTTATGTCTTTGTTCATTCATTACATAGATTGAAAAGCGATTTTATGTAATTTCCAAATCAGTTTCTCGGGCAATTTTTGACAAACAAAAACTGTATTTTATTCGGAAAGTAGTCGTACTAGTTATTCTGGAAAGAGAAAAGTTGTTTTTGTTAACTTTTGTACGGTCTAAATGTACTGTGCAGACGGTCGGGTAATACTGTTTTTGAGAATTGCTAAAATTGAAAATAGCCCGTTCTTCAATCTTAATTCTTGTGCTTCCAACCTTTCACCTTAGTTAAGTTTCACCTTAGTTAAGATTGTTCAAAGTGCGACGCTGATAGGCTGGGCCTATATATATATATATATATATATATATATAAATAGACTTAGATATATTTCTCAAGTAGCTATGTTTTTGAAAACCAGTATATATATATATATACGTATTTTTTTTTCTTTCTTTCTTGCAGAAACTTACCAAGACCAGAAAACCCAACACCAGTGCTGAGCCCACGACCGAGTTCAAATCTACGGCGGTTTTACCTTATGTCAAAGGTCTGTCCGAACAACTTCGCCGCTGCCTACAACAACAAGGCGTACGCGCTGTTTTCAAGTCGGAGACTACACTTAGATCACACCTAGTACGGCCTAAAGACGCTGTTGACCCGACTAAACAATATGGCGTGGTTTACAGAATTCCCTGTGAATGCGGTAAAGTTTATATCGGCGAGACTGGAAGACCTATGCAAGACAGAATAAAAGAGCATGACCGAGACATCCGATTCGCCCGTACCCAGTCCTCCGCCGTTTCAGAGCACGCCAACAACACCGGACACCACCCGCTTTGGAATGAAGTAACGTTTATTGATCGTAATGCTCATTGGTACACACGCAGGGTCAAAGAGGCGATCCACATAAGACTTAACCTTAACAACATCAACAGGGACAGTGGAATAGAAATTCCAGAAGCATGGATGCCCACGATCAAGAAACACAACAACAGGAGAGCCGTACGTCTACGGACCGCCGAGGGAACAATTCTCCGAAACAACGAGGATCAAAAATGCGCCAGTCACAGCTGTTGAAAAACCAACCAATAACAGCAGAGCATCGTGCTTCATAAGGTGACGCGTAACCAGTCGACCCCATCGCCTGAAGAAGACTAGCAGTATGAAGTTGAAACGTCGCGATCCACATCGGAAGTGAATTCATCGTGAGACAAACGAAAAATACTTCTTTACTAGTGTGTTCACCACGATGAACAACAACAACCCTTTTTACGATATTAACCGGAAATATGGGTGCACAGCCCTAAGGTTGATTCGTCGACATGAGCGTTGCTCGAGCAAGCTCGCACGCTTCACAAACCATCTCACCTTTCTAACAAGGTGCATCAAGAACCGCGTTGTCCCGAAAGATCTACGAGTTCGAGCACCAGTTCCCACAAAGGGCGCGCGGAAAGTCGCCGAACTTGCATCTATGCGATTCCTGAGGAAACGGATCAGACGGACGCAGAAGGCGAAAGGAGATACAAAGAAGGAAGCAGAGTCTACAGCCCAGAGTATTTTATGCAAACTCTCGACAGACGACGCTAACAGGATACTAGAACAAATTAAGACCAACACCCAACGAGTCTTTAACACCACCAAAGACAGACAACAGCAGAAGTTTGAAAAACTTTTGCGCGAAAAACAGGCGGCCGTGTCACCAACTGACACAACGTATGTTGACAAAACTAACTGGGTTATTAATTTATCTTCTAGGTCCCTAAGCGATGCCGAGATAGCCCTGCTGAAGAAAGGACTGAATTTTGCCGTAACTCCTGAGAACATACCTGCCACAGAGATCGTCGCAAAGGTTGAATCAGCCATCAGACAACTCAACCCCGAACAAGCAGACACTGTCAGAAGAGCTGTTAACAACATCCTTCAACAGGCAGAACCACCAGAGCCTAACATCACGAAGGAAATGCAAGACGCGCTGAAACGCCTAAAAGAGGACCAGACCATCACGGTTCTCCCAGCAGACAAAGGGCGCGCTAGCGTGGTCATGGATACCGACACCTATCACACCAAGATGTCTTCCCTGATCGAGAACGGACCGTACCAGCTCCTAAACCAAGACCCGACAGACCGTCTGACTCGGAAGTTGTCCGAGAAACTACTAACCTTGAAGCGGAGCGGACATCTATCGGAGGCCGTTTACAACAAGATCAGACCTCGACACAAACAGCCGCCTAGAATCTACGGTTTACCGAAGATCCACAAGGTCGACGTACCCTTAAGACCTATTGTGTCATGCATTAACACCTTTGCATATGAATTTATCCGCCTACTTAGCTAATATCTTGTCTCCTTTAACAGGTAACTCAGAGTTCACGGTGACCAATTCAGCTCACTTCGTATCCACCATCAACAGCGAGACGATCGTGGACAACGAGATCATGGTGTCTTTCGACGTAGAGTCGCTGTTTACCAACGTTCCTATCGAAGCCGCCGTACAAGCCACACTACAGAAACTGGAGAACGACCCTACCCTTGCAGACCGTACGACGCTAACGCCTGCTCAGATCGCTGACCTCCTGACTTTGGTATTGAGATCCACATACTTTCAGTATAACGGATCAATTTACGAACAACAAGAAGGCGCAGCCATGGGGAGTTCGGTTTCAGCTGTTATTGCCAACCTCTACATGGAGAGCTTCGAGGAACAAGCAATAACTACATCATCTTACAAGCCTAGGATCTGGAAACGCTACGTAGACGACACCTTCACCATTCTAGATCGCGCAATCGTCGATAGCTTCTTACAGCATCTAAACGACCAGCAGCCTTTAATGCTTTAATGCTTTAATAAAATACTCCTAAATCAGTAAAAACTTCCATCCGTTTCACCATGGAGACAGAGAATGACAACAAACTCGCCTTCCTCGACACCGCAGTTTCAAGAGAACCCGACGGCCGCCTCATCACCAGCGTACACAGGAAGCCTACACACACTGATCAATACTTAGCGTATGATTCACACCACCCGCAATCAGTAAAACGCGGTATTGTCAAGTGTCTTTACGAGCGCGCCAAACGTCTCGTAACGAAACCCTCTGTTATCTCCAAGGAGAAAAAACATCTGTCATCTGTTCTTGTTTCTAATGGTTATCCTTTTTTCTTTCTTGCAGAAACTTACCAAGACCAGAAAACCCAACACCAGTGCTGAGCCCACGACCGAGTTCAAATCTACGGCGGTTTTACCTTATGTCAAAGGTCTGTCCGAACAACTTCGCCGCTGCCTACAACAACAAGGCGTACGCGCTGTTTTCAAGTCGAAGACTACACTTAGATCACACCTAGTACGGCCTAAAGACGCTGTTGACCCGACTTAACAATATGGCGTGGTTTACAGAATTCCCTGTGAATGCGGTAAAGTTTATATCGGCGAGACTGGAAGACCTATGCAAGACAGAATAAAAGAGCATGACCGAGACATCCGATTCGCCCGTACCCAGACCTCCGCCGTTTCAGAGCACGCCAACAATACCGGACACCACCCGCTTTGCAACATAGTTAATCGAGGGGACTGGTTGTGAAACCCGGCATACATCAAAGGGCCGGCCTTTTGTTTCGCGTTTGAGGTTGAATAGCATGGTCACGTGACATTGACCGTGCACACGCCAAGTATTCACTCCAAAACAATATGGCGGACACGAACGATTTGTTTTTCTTTGGAGACGATTTTGACGCTATTTTGGATATTTTGGAAGAAGAAGAAGAGCTCGATGAACAGTTTAGAGACGCTGCTGATGAAGTAAGTAATAAATTATTTCTTAGCCACCCAACATTTAGCGAAAAGCCGCGTGCTTTGGCTTTCATCTTCTTTCAGCTCGATCAGTGCTGCTTTTTTTGTAGCGACTTGTGTTATAACTAAATCCTTATAACTATGTGTCGTACTGCACTGACGGTGTAATTATTAACTGGTTTCTAATTTTCATTATCAATGCTTAGAACTAGACTTTGAAGTATCGTTTTATGACTGATTTCTCGACTGAAAGTAACTTTTGTTTACAACAGGTTCAACTCGAAGACGTTGTGTGCGAACTGTGCGACAAGAAATGCAAAAGCAAGAGCGGACTGAAACGACACAAGACAGTTAAACACAAAGATACAAGAGAAAATGTTGAGAAGCAAAACGGAGGACAAGAAAGCTATTTAACTTTTGTAGCTTACTCGAGAATTGTTGAAAAAGCTAAACACAAAATTGCTGACAACAAAATA
Source organism: Cladopsammia gracilis (assembly GCA_022457155.1). Lineage (NCBI taxonomy): Eukaryota > Metazoa > Cnidaria > Anthozoa > Scleractinia > Dendrophylliidae > Cladopsammia > Cladopsammia gracilis. Next base: position 853,169 of record JAJGOT010000373.1, read on the forward strand.
TACCCAAAATCAATCAGAGACGAGCTAAGATCCTACACCTACAACAACGGTCTACAGGACATAACAACTGAATTCTGTGACATTGAAGACCTATATAAACGCTTGATAAAGTCTGGAAATGCTGAAAGATTTTATTCTTGTTTCTACTCTACCATTGCTCTGAATGCTGTTAAGCATTTTGACGGATTATCAAGGAACGCTGCTACACTTCTGTCTACCAAGGTTGCTGATTGTATGTTAGCACACAGCAAGGAGAATATTGAAAGCATTTATACTTGTGCCCCATTAACTAAACTTTCAGATGAAGAAAAAGCTGGACTACAGTATATTGGAGGTTATGTGCTTCATAAACTTCATACCAAGCATGCTAGTAAATCTTCAGAAAGTGAGCAGGCAATCTCCATCCTTAAGGCTGGCAAATTAGAAGACCAGAATGCCATTAAATGCCAAAAGTTAACATCATCCTTAAATCGTGGTGGTTTGTGGGCAATTACAAAAGATGCTCAATCAATTTTTGAGAGAACTGAACATTATTTCAGGGATGCCACTTCGAAGACTAGTGTGCAAAATATTGCTTTTGCTAGTATTATATCAAGATCTGTTCATGATGTTGAAGTTGTCTCAGCATACAATTCAATGTTATTCAATTCTGAACTGAAAATCAACAGTAGCATTGCCAAAGATGTTTTGCACAACATCATACAATTGTATGTCAAAGTGCGTTCATTTTCTTTTGCGAAAGATATTATCCAGAAACATAAGATTAGATTGAAACAAATGAAATCAAAAGCACTTCGTAAGGATATAAGCAGAGCCTCCCAAGAGTATGATGGCAAACAAAGACAAAGCTAAACTCTGAAAATCATCATGCAATAAACAATTTTAGTTATTGTGACACTTGGACCATTGACGTCCACATTTGCATATAATTTATAATAAGTTGCTGTTACATTTGTTGTTGAAATGAAGTTAACACAAGTTTGCTTGTACTAAAAAACAATAACTGGTTAAAAATAAAAACTATTTACATCCACACGTGAAAGTTAAAATAATTATTTGCCTAGAAAAGTTACATGTCTACATATAAAACTTCCTTTCGGGAGGGAGGTCTGGCACCTCATACAAAAAAAAATGTCATTCTTGTGAAAACGTCTGTTCCTGTAATAATAATGTTATCCAGGCACTCAGCATGTGCATCAAATTGTGAATATTTTACAATAAAACCTCAAAAGATGTGTAGGTACTGCTGTGGCATCATTGGACGGATACAGTTCCTATAGTCCTTGAGAGTTCGCTGACTTGGAAGGACAAGGATTTTACTCTTGCGCAATTCTTCATAGCAGGCTGGTGATTTTGTAGCAAGAGATAAACAGTAGCGTATGACCATGGGATGGTACCGTACACCTGTTGAGCTTCTGGTCAACAGCTTTTTCTGTTGTTGCCAAAATAGATCCATAAATGGTGTTAAGCTCTTGTCTGATTTACCAAGAATACTGGTAATGTCCTGGCTCAACTGGTGATCAACTTGAACACTAGAGTTCAGTATTTCAAGCTTCATTTCCTCAAGTTTTTGCTCAAGTTCAGCACATTTGAACCTCTGCATCTGCAGAGTCAGTTTAATTCGTTCTGGCGCTGTCTGTGAGACAGGTGAAAATAAATGTGCTGGCTCAGCTAGTTTCTTTTGTTTTTCCTTGTGACTGAGTTCAGATTTATGTGAATATTGATGACAACTGCAACACTGTTCACCATGTCCAAACAAAACTGCACAATCGCGAGTCCTCCAATATTCTTGATGTGGAAATGAACTGCCATCATCATCATCATTGAACAAAGGATCAACAGACTTTGGAATTATGTGATGCACTATACTACTTGACAATTCCAATGGTTTTACCCCACGACATACAGACAGTGTGCTGATACTTTTTACAAGGTCAGACACAGTAATGTTAGTAATTGATCTGAAGTTTGCAGTGTACAGCTCATGGTCTTCTGGTAGAAGCCATCCATATACATAAATAGTGAATCCCAGACTATCATCAATCATAATCTCAATTTCTGGAAGCATAACTTGGGAACTTTTCTTCTTTAAAACTAGTCTGTCCTCTAGTTCTTGGACTATCCAATCATTCAGCGTTTTGAGTGTTTTTACTCTTTTACAGAGGTCGTTGAAGCTTTGGTAATATTTCTTGGAGCTCTCTGTTATGGGGTTGTCATTTACCACGGATCTAGAAAGACGTGCAGCTGGTTTTATTGCATCATGGCTCTTCTTCGGCATGTTCAACGTCGGCAAGGCTCCAATCTTTGGTTTCTTTTTCACCATCTTTTCTGAATGAACTAAAATAAAAGTAACAAAGAAGATATTTTAATATCATAATCAGAGTATAAAAGGTTATAAAATTCAAACAAACAAGAGACAGCTGACAGCCACAGTTAAAACCCACAACTGAAAAGCATCCATTTTTTCAGGTTGGCCTGAACAGGTTCTTACATGAATAGTTATTATTGCTTATCATTTATCAGAATTTTATGCAAGTTAGGTTCCTATTTTCAGAAGAAAAAATTACATTGTTGCTGATAAAGTTTTAGTAGTATTTAGACTACTTTCCTTATATTTGTGATTTATATTAATGTGATTGTAACAATAATAACGTCTTATAATTTTCAGTATTGTCTTTCATCTTAAAACCAGAGTGATAAAGCTCCTAGCATGTTCTAGGTGTCTCAAAAGAGGATCCATGATGTCAAAATATGTATCTTATTCAACTGATTTTAGAAAACAACCTGTTTCCATATTTCAGTCAAGTGGTTCAAATATAAACGGGGTATAACTGGCAAGTTTTAGCCTAACAGGTTCTTAAATACAGTTTCTCGGTTAACTATGATTTTACTCGAGGGTTCTCACTGTAGTTAATATGTTGACATAAAAATACGGTCGATAACAGCAGCAGTACTTACATGATTCTACATCTTCAGGTTTGAAATGTTTCTCACACGTAAACACCTTGTCGCTGTCGATCTGTCTCTGGAAATCCTTGTCGATGACTCTTGTTTTCGTAATCTCGCTCAGCCACTCTTCGCGCCACTTCTTGTATTCGGCATTTCGTGCAGAAGGCAGTTTCCAGATGCCCATTCCTTTTGTTCTACGGCACGTACCACAGCCAAAAACCGAGCAGTTATCCCCGGGCATTTTACTTTTAAAATTATAAACTTTTGAAAACCATTTATGATGACGAAACTACATTTTCGGCGTCTAAAACACGTCAAATCACCACTTGTTTATCTGCAAACGGCGCCATTTTGAATTTGAGTGTGCACGGTCAATGTCACGTGACTTCGAAAAACGTAAACAATAACCTATCTCTTTGAAGTTTGCCGGGCTTCATAACCAGTCCCCTCGATTAACTATGTTTGCAATGAAGTAACGTTTATTGATCGTGATCCTCATTGGTACACACGCAGGGTCAAAGAGGCGATCCACATAAGACTTAACCCTAACAACATCAACAGGGACAGTGGAATAGAAATTCCAGAAGCATGGATGCCCACGATCAAGAAACACAACAACAGGAGAGCCGTACGACTACGGACCGCCGAGGGAACAATTCGCCGAAACAACGAGGATCAAAAATGCGCCAGTCACAGCTGTTGAAAAACCAACCTATCACAGCAGAGCATCGTGCTTCATGAGGTGACGCGTAACCAGTCGACCCCATCGCCTAAAGAAGACTAGCAGTATGCAGTCGAAACGTCGCGATCCACATCGGAAGTGACTACATCGTGAGACAAACGAAAAATACTTCTTTACTAGTGTGTTCACCACGATGAACAACAACAAACCCTTATAAATATCGTTATGTAACTTTTTGGTCAGTCAAATAA